>WSXT02227590.1:0-16477 GCA_011762715.2 Neuroterus valhalla | reverse complement strand
TAAATCCCAAGAAATAAAACTCCCGCAACTGCGAAATTCCCATAAAAAATAATACTCAAATAAGAAATCGTGAATCAGGAAATTCCTGAATTAAAGAATATCCGTCAATTTTCTCATATCACTGGATGAGAAAATTTCCAGAAAATAGAATTTCTGTCAGCCCATAGTATTTTTGCATGGGAAAATTCTCGATTATACCTCCAAATAAATTTTCAATTATTGTATCATTAACGAATAAATATTATTTGCAAAGTATTATTATTCGAAAATTGGATAACGTGAAAGTGGCAATTTGATTCCCATTTTTCATTAAAACAATAAGTTTAAATCTTACCATGATGCTTCACTTTCAGGACTCAAAATCGATTATTTATTATAAAAATAAATTTAATCTGAACTCAGAAGAGCGACATTGGTATTTTTTGGTTCTTGGGATTTTCAAATTTTTCAAGAATTGTATCATCATAGTTGAAGTTTAGACGTTGAAGACGAATTTGAATATTGATTTAACCTTAATAGAATTTTACCACTGAAATCGGAGGTCGTTGTCAAGAGTTTAACGGAAATTAAAAATATCTGGTAATCGGAAATGGCTGGTACTGAAATATTAATTCATGCAATTATAAATATAAGAAGTTCTAATAGCTTCTTGAAATGAAAAATGAGTCAAAGGCGTCGCAGCGAGGTGAGAAAAGTTAAATTTCTAAAATTTGAAGAATGTCGTTATGGGTTCAAGAATTAAGGTATCTTTCTATCGTATAGTTCCCGTATTGAATAAAAGAATAAAAATGAAACAACATGCTTGTTTTTAATTAGGGATTTAATAAAAAGAAGCTTGCGACATTTATTGAGAGATGAATAATTTTATAAAAATTATTGAATTATTAGTTCTTATATGTTTTCAGTTTGCAATGAAGAAACACGTTATGATCTCTTCAGACATCAACAAATTTATTTTTAGACTTTACAGCTGTTAGAATAGTCATGAACCACTGAAATCACAAATTCGTAGCAGATATAACGTCTTGGAAATTTTTTTTTCCAAAAACTCAGAAGCTAAAAAGAGAAAATAATGACCATCATTTTAGTGCTTATAAGACTATTTTAGCAAATACTTGAAATTCTGTATTCTCCGATTATTTTCAATGCCCTAAGACTATTTTTTTAATGAAAAAATCAATATAGACTTCTTTTTGTGATAAAGCGTAGCAACTTTCGAGTAATAGCCATTTTTAATTCTAAAAAATTATACATTTTTAGTCCAGCCTTATGGGGGACCCCTAAACATTTTTTTAACGATTCTGGAAAAGAGCAGGGGTTATTTTGGTACCGAATGGAACTCTCTGGAACGGTGTTATTTTCAGCCTTACCTTATATAGGTGCCAAAAAAATAATGTTAAAAAATAATTGAATTAATTATTCCAGTCCTGATAAACTATTTTTCAAAACCACTTCTTCTCCAAGAACCTGACATTAAGAAACATAACAATATGGAAAGGGGTGAATTTTTATATGTTCGAAATTGTTGAGATCGGATATTTGTTAGAAAGGGTTTCACAGGGTACGGGGTAAGGGGCGAAGAAATGTGTTCAGGATCTGAGGGGCAGGGTTTGTAAGGAGGGTTGCACAGCTTGAGGGGTGGCCTAATAAGCGCAGGGTTCATTAAACATAAAGTTTTAGGAGAGAAGGGGGGCGCAAGTGTCGTGAAGGGGGTGGCAGAGATTGAGATATAGCCGTGTAGGGTTTGTTAGAGGAGCTGAATTAGTCATAGGTCAGGGGTTCTGATAAGGGTTGCACATTGTGAGGATCAGGGATTGTGGCGAGTAGTACAAAGGGCTGGGGAGTAAGGGGTGTGGAAAGGATTCTAGGAGTTTAATGACAGGGGTTGTAAGGAGGGTCGGATAGGTTGAGAATCATTTATTGTAAGAATGGCTGCAGTGTTTGTGGAACGCTTCTTGCAAAGAGAGTTGCATAGTTTCAGGGGTTAGGGTCACAAGGAAGATTGCACAGGTAATGGCACAAGTGTCGTGAAGAGGGTCGCAGAGATTGAGGTGTAGCCGTGTAGAGGTTGTTAGAGGGGCTGTATTAGTCATGGAACAGGAATCTTTACAGGGGTTGCACATTTTAAGGGGCAGGACTTGTGACGAATATTGCAGGGGCTGAGGAGCAAGAGGTGTAAAAAAGATTCAAAGGGTCAAAGGAAAGGGGTTGTAAAGGAGGGTCGCATAGGTTGAGGAGCATTTATTGTAAGAAGGGCTGCAGTGTTTGTGATACATATATTGTAAGGAGAGTTGCTAAGTTTAAGGGGTAGGAGTCACAAGGAAGATTTGATACGTTAAGAAGCAAGTGGCTCGAAGGGGGTCCCAGAGATTGAGATGTAGCCGTTTGAAGGTTCTGAAAGTGGCTGCACTAGTCTTAGTTCAAAGATTGTGAAAAGGGTTGCATATTGTGAGGGGCAGGGATTGTTACAATTATTAAAAAGGTCTAGGGAGTGAAGAATGTAAAAAGGATTCCAGGGGTTGAAGGACAGGGGTTGTAAGGAAGATTGCACAGGTAAAGTGTTCTGAAGGGGGTCGCAGAAATTGAGGTGTAGCCATGTAGGGGTTGCTAGGGGGGCTGCATTAGTCATAGGTCATGGATTCTGATAAGGGTTGCACATTTTGATGGGCAGGACTTGTGAAGAGTAGTGCAGGGGCTCGGGAGCAAGAGGTGTAACAAGGACTCCAGGGGTTGAAGGATAGGGGTTGTAAGGAGGGTCGCATAAGTTGAGGAGCATGTATTGTAAGGAGGGTTTCAGGGTTTGAGATACAAGAGAGTCGAATGAGGTTGCAAGGGTTCATGATACATAGGTTAAAGGAAGAAGGATCGTGAGAAGGGATGCCGGGGTTCAAGGGAAAGGAGTGTAAAAGGATCGAAGGTACCGAGAGGACAAAATCGTCAGAAGGGTTGAAAAGATGCAAGGGCAAGAATTCCAAAAAGAGTCTAATTTTTGGAAAAACGAAGAGGGTAAGGGGGTGGGGTAACATTTGCTGAGGGTAAGGAATGAGGTAAAGGGATGCACAGTTTAAGGGGCAGGAATCGTGAGGGGGGCTGCTAGGTAAATGAGCAAGAGTTGTTAGGAGCGTTGCATTATTCAAGGGGCAAGGACTGTACGGCGAGTTACAAAGGGTTAGGGGTCAGGAGATACAAGGAGGGTTGCAGAGTTTAAGGGGCAGGGATACAAAATATAAAATATTCAACCAATTACAGTAATTTATGATTTATAGTTGTGTGGGAATGAGATGGAAAGATAATGTCTGGACTTGATTCAGAACTAGTGAGTGGGAGTCAGAGTGAGAGAGAGAAACGGGTTGCAATTGGATCTCCGTGGATCGTCACAAATCTCGGCGGCACTCGAGCCGCAAATTAATTGCCGCCTAGCGCCTACCTGCATCCGCAGGCTTAAAATCCCGTTTAAATGTCGGTCGAACGCGCTTGCAGCGAGGCTTCCAGACTCCATCGGCTGATTTATACCCTCGTGGCGCATTAAGGCTGATCAAAGTGTTCCTCGTTTCTCCTTCACGCTGACTGCGACTGTACACCCTACTTCTTTCGACTTTTTAATTACAGTTTAACTTCATCTCTGAATGAGCCCTGAAAAGCTCAACTTTTGAAAAACTGCTTAGTTTCCCACGAAAATTCGAGTGCTTGGATACAATTCCTTAATAGCAGATTCTCACTGGTGACATCACGCGCTCAAACCGACCTTTGGAGGAATAACATTGGCTGTTTGTCCCTATAGTTTGTACGTATTACTCGAGGTTTTTATAATTGTTTTTTTTTTTTTTTTTTTTTTTTTTTTGGAAGTGCAGAGTATTTGGCAAACTCATTGAGAGATGAAAAGATCAAAAATGTTGATTCGTATGCTTTTGAAGATGAAGATTTTGGTAGAAATTTGGGTGCATACTTCTTTAACGTCACAAATCGTGAAAAAGCATAACGAATTTTTGGAAACTTTCGCGATCATGGAATTCGTCGTAATTTTTGTCGCTTTCTGATATTGCTGATATAGGTTAAATGCGATGGAAGCCTTTTGAGGTTACGATAAGATTTTACTGTCCAGTGAATGCTAGTGTAAACTGCAAAAGTTGTGAACTAACTTATCAATGTTATATATCTCTATAAACATTTGTGAGGAATAATACTTTGCTACCATATAAAAATAAAATGTTTCACTCCGCAAATTCTACTAAATTTTAAGATATGTTACTTTCATGTTCTATGAATACTGCGTGATTGAAACGTTTTAAAGTAAATTCGTTGAATTTTCCACACGAATTCCGTTAAATAACATGAAAATTTGTGAAATTTTCCGTTGAGATAAAAAGAACCACTTGCATCAGTTCGAGTTTGTTTTTTAAATTCGTTCAAAAACTAAGTAAAACTAATTTGTATGTACAGTTATGCTAGTTAACAGTTTTGAAAAAACTCTAAATTTAAAGACAAAAGTTTTGGTCAATTCTGAATTTTCGGAAACGTGCATGCTTTTTGGATTAAGTGAAATGCACACTTTTTCGGGAGAAGTTCATAGTTTTTAAACTTTCACTCCATGAGCTTTATTCAGAAGAAAATTTTATATTTCCACCACTAAGAAAACATGTTTTTATTTTATAAAAGGAGATTAATAAACTAATGAAAGAATTATTCACCATAAAGCGTAGAAACTGTGGAATTATGGATTTTCATATTAGCTAAAATTATGAGCGTAATAATGCCCCTACAAAATGTATGGTAATCCTTCTTTTAAAACAGGCATTCCATGGGATAATAATGTTTATGATAGTGTTTTGTTTACTATAAAATTTTGTTCCCGCAGTTTGTGCCGTATATCCTCTTTATCATCTCCATTATTCTGATAATTACATTTAGTTGCTTATCCTTTTTTTCAACTTTTGGGAAAGTAGAAATGACAATTTATTTGTTTAGCATTCATTCTACTTGGACAATCCAAAGTACAAAGCAACTATTCGATGTATAAGAAAAAGTTTTGAACATGTTTTTGGGAAATTTTCTTGGTAGAAAGTTAAACATGTTCAACCTAAAAATTATACAGCTTGAATAAAAAAATGACGCTATTATATTAGTAACGTAACAAAAGCATATTTTTTCGTTTTTACAAAGTTCGGAAATCGTGAATAATAAAGGAATATTTAAAAAAAAGAATAAAAGAAAGAATGAAGGGAGATTTACGATTTTCGAGCCTGGAAAAAATTCGTTTTCCATGAAAATGAGATAAGAGAAAGTATCATCGATTGAAGCTGAAGGAATTTTAGGTTCAACAGAAAAACATACTTCTTCTATTTATTTGAATATAAATTTATATTGAAAAATTGAAATTTAGGAGAAGTAAAATAGTTGAAATGTTGAAAAGATAAAAAAAATGAATATTGAAATCCGGAATTCCTCTATATTGTTGAGAACGCTCGAAAATCATGAAACATCGAAAAAAAATAGTAAATTCACGATTTGAAAATCTCAAAAAACTTTGTTCTGAATGGAACATGTTAAAAATAAATTATTATGAAATTCTAAAAACAGCGGAAATATTTTTTCGAATTTATTATTTCTTATTACTGGTAACGAGTATTGTTTGCATACAAAAGAAATTTTAGTATACAATTCCAACTAATAGAAATTTTCTCTTTTTAGTCTTCAAATCTAGAATCTGAGGAGAAGATATCAACAATTGCCAAAATAATTTTTCAACTTTCTACTTCTTGGTTGGGAATTCATATTCTTGGTTCAGAATTCAATAATTCTGAGAAAAATTCATTCTTTTTTGTTAAAAATTCAACTATTCCCAATTTCATTCAATTCCATTCAAGTCAATTTGAGTTGGTGGAAAATTCAGCGATTTTATTTTGGTTTAAATATTCAAGAGTTTTATTTAAAATTTTTTGTGAATATAAAATCCTTTTTCAATTGAAAATTCCACCATTTCGTGCAAAATTATTCTGTCTTGGTTGGTTATCTGAGAATTTTTTTTACAAAACGTTTTCCTTGGGTGAATTCAACAATTTGTCCTTTGGAATATCAAACTTTTCGGTCAATGCATCAGTTACCATATTTTTCTTTAGGAGCTCATTGTTTTGGTTACAGATTGATTATTTTAGTTAAATTATCCACTTTTTTGTTGAAAATTCTTCTTGTTCGTTTGAGAATTTTATTGGAAATTTCCGTGAAAATTCGTTTCTTGTGATTCGAAATAAAGTTGTAATAATGAAAATTCAATTATTTTGTCTTGTTTTTTGAAAATTCGATAGTTTTGTTGAAAAGTCATATGTTTTTATGAAAAACTTTACCTCTTCTTAATTATTTCCAATTGAATTCTATTTATTTAAGAATTTCTATCTGTTCTGAAGATTTGAACATTTTGTTAACTTTCTGTTAAGAATATAACAGTTTTGCAGTAGATTGATTATTCTTTTGCTGTTTTTTAAAAATTAATCAGGTCAAGTTGAAAATTTACTCATTTTATTAAGAATTATACCGTTTGGTTGAAAATTGCACTGCTTGGTTGAAAATTCATTTTTATGAATGAAGATTTAAGATTACCGGCAAAAATTAGTTTTTTCAGTTGTAGATTCATAAGTTCTGTTGAAAACTCGTCTGTTCTTCCGGAATCGATGTGCGTACTTGAAAATCCATCTTTTTGGTTAAATATTCAACAATCTTGTTGAAAAGTCGCCCTCCTTGTTTGCAATTTCAAAGGTTCTGATAAAAATTCGTCTCTTTGGGTTGCAAATAAGTTCTTCCGAAAATTCAATCGTTATATGGAAAATTCATCTTTCGGAGTTGATTTTTGTTTATTTTTGAAAACTCTTATTCCTTGGGTGAAAATTTAATCTTCTTTGGGAAATCCTTTCTGGCTGAAAGTAAGGATTATTTCTGAAAAATTCGTCTATTCGTTTGTAAGTTGAGCTACCCAATTTAAAAATTTATTCTTACTCGTGAGAAAAAAAACAATTTTGGTTCATAATTAATTATTTGGTTAGAAATCAAAATACTTAGTTAGAGGTCTCCATTCGTATCAAAAGAAGCAAGATAGAAAAACATAATTAATTTTAGTCCTTCCATTTTCCTCTTTTTTACAAAGTATTTGTCCTTCTTCATTCTCTTTAATTTATGTTCGTTTGTGCTACATTGAAAGGAAACTCTAAGCACTCTATTTCCACCTGTCTTGAGTTTGAAAAATTTGAAGGAAAGTTCTAAATTTTTCTTCACTTGGAAAAATAATATCTCAGATTTCTTCAATATTTTCCATATTTTTTAAATTTCTCTTGAAAATCTTCTTTGAATGTTGATGAAGTTTTCGGGTCTCGTTCGCAGTCAGAGCGACCGAGTTGTTGTAACCAAATTTGGATCGCTGAAATGGAATGAGAGTGGGGACCGACTCATGGCGGCTATTTTTGAAACCACCGGATACTGTATAACGTTCTGCGTTCGCGAGACCCCGATCAATTCGTTTAACTAATCTTCCCACCTAAATCTTCCATGATCTGAATCATCAAATAATTGTATGTTCTTTTTTAATATTAATATTTTTCAAATATTTATTATACCCCAATAAAGGAAGACAGCAATTTTTTCCTACTCTGGAATTCCAAATTTTCAGAGAATGTATATAAAATTACTTTAAGCAAGACAAAAAGTAAATCTCCAGGGTGGTGACTTGACCCAGAAAGATCAGGAAATTGATTGACCAGAAATTACCCGGGAATTTACTCGACTTAGCGTAGACAATAAAAAATTTTACCGTGAAAATACGAGAAATGAACGCATTTTTATGAATTAAGAAGAGATCTTATCATTCGATATAGATTATAAGTCTGATTCTGAAAATTTTTGGATATCTCCATACCTCATGATAGAAAAAATTTTACTTTTTCCCTTTGAACGAAAAACATTGTACGAATTTGTTGCTCTGTGAGATTTTTTAAGCTGATCCAAGTTTAATAATCGTACTGATGATAGTCAAAACATACGGACAAACCTTTTTTTTCTAATTTTTTTATAAAAATTTATTTAGAGAGCCTTATTTGCTACCTTCCTATTTATCTGACCTGGGAAAAGGAATTCCAGAAAATAATTATAGTTTTTATTTTAGGGCGCGGAGTTTTCAGTAGAGAAATATAATTTCACTTATGGGGGATTTCCTCACATGAAACGGGAAATTTCTAAAAAAATTATAACTCGGATTTAGAAGAGAGGAATTCGCAAAAGTCGCTCTTCCAATTTTAAATTTATCACAGTTTGAAAGTCCCCTCTTCCTAATTTTAAATGAAGAAAAAAATTTCCAGCATTTCTTAGAATAGAAGTAGTATTTCGAGAAAGAAATATTTCTGAATTATAGTATAAGACTCATTTACATTGTTTATTACGGATTCATTCTTTTTTGAATTCATCGTTTTTGGTGGAAGTTCCGGTATTTAGTTAAACATCGATTTTTGCATTTAAAAGTTAAACTCATTCTTTGAGAATGCACGTACTTCGTGGAAAAATAATCTTTACGGTGTTCTGCACGTATAAAAAACATATTTCAGTTGAATATCAACCATTCTGTTTAAAGATTGTATTTTTTGGTTAAAAACTAATGTTTGGTTTAAAATTAATTTTGGGCTAAAAATGGAACTTTTCTATTTGAATATTCATTATTCCAGTTGAAAATTCGTCTACCTTGTTTGGAATTCAACTTCTCCAGTTTAACACTTACAATCATATTTTGAATTTCATCATTTTGTTTGAGCATGTAAGAATTCGTTTGGAAGTTGTTTTTTTGTTGTTGTTATAAGCAGTTTTCAAAACTGGAAATGAAACATTTCCAAATTGAGAATTTCATACTTGTGATTGAAGATCAATTTCTTTATGTAAAATTTTAGTATTATAATTTTTTTAAATTCCATTGTTGCGTCAAATGTTGGCTTTCGGGGTCAAAGATCAACTCTTTTTACAGAAATTCAAATGATCGGTAGGAAAGTCGCTTTTTTGTATTCAAAATGCAAATATTTCATTGTAGAAGAAAATACTTTTTCTAAATTGACAATTGTAATAAATTCAAATACAAATTGATTTCTTTGCGCGAAAGTTGAATAATTTTGTTATTAACTTATCGTTTTTGGTTGAACAGTCAACTATTTCGTGTAAAATTACTTTCTTTGAGTTAAGAAAAAACTTCTCAATTGAAAATCCAATGTTTTTACAGAAATTCCATATTTTTAGGGTAAAAATTGAACTATTTGGTAGAAAATTGATTCCTTCGGTTTAAAATACATCTTTCTAGTCTGAAATATAAATATTTTATTAGGAATTTGTCGTATTGTTCAAGTTGAACTCTTTCCGGTTGAAAAAATTGAATGAGTAAAGATAAAATAACAACTTCCAAATTCCCTTCCTCCCCTTTATAATGGAGAAGTTCGAAAAGGAGAAAGTGGACTCAGAGGTTTCCTCCTCTTTCTTCCTTGTTTTTTTGTTTAATAATTTTTTTTCCAAATCTTCATCGGGATATCTTAGAGTGTGTTCATCAAATTTCATTCTAGATTCATAAATAATAATAATAATAATTATTATTTCTCTTTCCAGGTAGTTCCAGTTAAAAACAGACACAACCATGGCCGACGATGAGGTTAGGTAAGTATCAAAATTTCCAAAATTATCATGATTGGAACTAAAATATTGACTCAGGGGATTTTTATTTTTATTCTTTGAACTTCTATTGGATCAGAGTAAGTGATTATTCCAGGGGAAATCAAGGGTGATAAATCAGGCCCTAATCTTAAAACTGAATTGCTTTATTTTTTCCAATATATACCCAAATTATATCTCATTGAAATAATTAGGGTCTACTTCTGTTCTAAATTATGTCCTTATTATCCAAAAATTGGCTATTTTGAATCCTTTTTGTGTAAAATGGGGTTTTCTGAGTTTAAGCTTCAAAACTGGTTTCAGCGCCCTTAAGAGTTTCCCTTCAATAATATTAAGCAAACAGGATGGATTTTATGATCCAAAATTTTCGCATAAAAAATTTGATGATTTAAAACTCTTTCCATAAATATTCAAGAGAAGATCAGTTCAAATAATTTTTTTTCTTTTGTTCATATAAATTTATTGATGAGTTTTAATTTTTTCCATTGTATTCCTGCTCTCATCATATTGATCTACACTTGAATTGGACTCTGGATAATTCTGAATCATCATTTGGACAACAGTATCAAATTTCGTTTATTAAAAGGTACGTTTTGATTTGGTTTGTTCTTGTCTGTGATCCCAAATTTGTTGTAATTCAATCAATAATAATTAGGGCTCTCTCCCAGTTATTTTAGGCAATTCGTTGCAGCTCACTTGATTAAAGAAAAATGTAATTAATAAAAAGAAAGAAAAATTGGTATATATAATAATAATATCAATGGGTGAAATTCAAACGCTAAATTTATCAAGGGAAAAACAAAGAAAGTAATTTTGGATGCAAATTTGCCTAAAATAGTTTCAGAAAAATTTATGTATTTTGAAAATCCTACAGTTTAGGCATCGACTGTTCCTACTGACTGAGCTTCGTCGAATCAGAACTTAACCTAAATAGTATACCAATTTAGAATCCCCCACGTTCGATGGAACCTGTACTTTGTATATATTTAGAATGCCTTAAGAACCTACTTTTGCTTTTTATAACTTTCGTCGTTGTCTCATTTTTCCATTTCTTTAATGAGAAAATTGAATGTTCTTGTTCTGTCCCTCTCATATTATTTTACACAAAAAATTCATTTTCATCCAACACTTCTACATATTTCTGTCAGATGATGATTATCAATCACTGATAACTTTGAAACAAGATAACTCGGTACACTCTAAATTCATTGGACCGAAAAACCTGTTCCAAGCAATGACTAAAATAAATCCGGTCCATTGGACCAGATTTTTTCGTCTAAGCGGGATCTGAATTTTTTGGAATTTAAATTGACTCTGAGATACAAAATTTGAGAAACTGTATCTTTTTTAAAAAATTTTTCACGTGCTGGATCCTTCTCAAAAAGTCCAAAAATTTTCTGCCAGTTGTCATTCGACGCGGAATTTCATAGGCCTTTTAACGATTTTCCCTTTCAATGTTTAGAATCATGTTCAACTAAATAACCGAGTTTTACAGTCATCAGTGATTTTCAGTGTCGTACAGATAATTTATGAAAGTACATTCTGCATTTTATTTGCTGTCTAGAAGAACTCCGCCACTGAAAAAAGTTTTTCATTTTTTATTGAAAATTTTAATTTCAGATTAACAAATTGAGTAATTTTAAAAGGGAATTAGGGTTTTATCTTGTCAGCTCTTAAACGAACACACGGAAGTTTCTCCTACTTTTTCCGTAAACAACACATTAAAATAATGGATAGGGTGCGGTTTTCACATTTTTCAAAGATAATTTCTTATTTCCAAAGATATTGTTTGCACTGGAATAGCTTTTAGAGAAATTGCAACTTTGTGACTGCCGAGAATCGAAAAAAAGTTACGGCTACGATTTCATCTAAGGAGGGTTTTTTCAATACACTTCTCGGATGATTTAGCACGACCCATTTTTCTTTTTCTTTTACATTATTTCTTGCATTAGACGATCTTTGACGTCGTAACTCCTTCGTTTCTTATTCTCCTTCCAGAGCGCTCAAACCAGGCCCTAACCTCAAAATTGAATTTTCTCATTCCGCGTCATAAATTCTAAAATTACATCTTCATCAGTAAATTCGACTCCTTTATTGATTCGAGTAAGATTTCGAGAAAAACAATTAGCTTTTTCTCATACTTTTTGTGTGAAACGATTTTTTCGAATGTTCAGGTTAGAATAAAAATAAATCGGTCTGAACGAAAAGTATTGAAATAAGCAAATTGTCGACTCTTTAAAGGGCTTTGATTTTATAACAGAATTAGTCCTCGAGTTTTTACGAAGATTCAATTCTACTATTCATGGTGTGAAATAGAGAAATCTAATTTTGAGGTGAGGTCCTGATTTCAACGCCCTGAGGTATAATTGAAATACCTCAAAATCATGGGAATCCTCTAGAAATCCCAAAATTAATATAAAAATCCTTTATAACCCTTAGAATGTTATAAAATAACTTAAAATCTTCACAATACGTTTAAAATTCATAAAAACGCCTAAAAAACGTGTAAAATTATAGCAATTTGATTTTTCCTGAAATTCACAAAAATCTTGAAAATCCTTTGGAATCCTTTGAAATCTCATAAAAACTGATAGGTTCTTTGAAAACCTTTGGAATTTTCAAAATTTTGGAACATTTTCTGAAATCTTTGGAAATTTCAAAATTCTCTGTAATCTTTCATAATGTCATAAAATCTTAAAGATCCTCCGGAATAACTGTAAATTTTCCAGATCGATTAGAGTCTTTGTTATCTCCTTGCATTCCTTCAAATTCTTCAAAAATACCTCAAATAATTCGAAACTTCGTCAAAATATTTTCAATACTTTAAAATCCCTCATTGTTCGTGAACGATTTTCACTAAATTGTCAAATATGTAATATAATAGCCGGAACCACATAAAATCTGTTGACTATTTTCGAAAATTAGAATTTCCAAATTACTTTTATTATAAATTTATCCTAAAATCTTTCCTTGAATTAAAGTAAAATATTTATTTGCTCCCAGGCGAACGAACGTTCCTTCGAATGATGGAAAGTTTTTCTGATCCAATATAATTTTTCCTTTCATTAAGAGTTATTTTCTTTTTTGAAAGTTATTTTTCGCTAAATTAGAAGAAATGTTCCAAAAAAACGGTCTCGAAAATTTAAGACAAATTTCGTTGGAGCATGAAATATTGAAAAATCTTTTCATCCTTGTCAATTATTTTTTTGAAATCAACTAAATATTTATGAAATCCTTTGAAATATAACATAAAATCTGATGGAATATTAAAATATCTTGAAATCTATTTTTAAAAATTAATAAAATAAAATGCAAGCTCATAAAATTTCCTTAAAATATCCCAAAATCGCTGAGAATCTTTTGAATTTCTACTATTTTTTCAATTTTTTTTTAAAAAAAATTGCGTAGATTCGCAATCTGCGAGAATGGGACCCTTTTGGTTATTCGCTCACACAAATATCGTGAAATCATTGTTATATACTATAGTATTTGATGAGAGATAATTAGTGATAGAAAAAAAAGATATAAATAAAATTTCCAATAAATATTATAATTTAATAAAAAGCAACACATCAGGACTACACTTGGGTAAGGTTACACACTCGAAATCACACACTTAATGTGTTCCTATTGTTTTCAATTTTAATACTGGCAGTAAACGCTCGTAACATTCTCGAGGCTGCATGTATTTTTAATGTCTCAATTAATGCTTCTGCTGGTTATTGTTGCTTGTTAAAGCATTGCATAGATATTTGACCTGCAATTTATAAGTCGACATGTAATTAACTTCTATCCGCCAAATAACTCAAAAATTTGGAAGAATAACAAATTTATCGAGAAAGAGTATTAAATAATCTTTCTTTGAAATGAGTTATTATGATTTATCTTATCAATTAAATCGGATAGGAGTTTGATCATATTTTGGTTACAAAAAATATAAGGACCGCTAGGACCTTGTTAACCCTCAGATTGTAACAAAATTATAATATCTAAGGTTCTGTACTCGAAAACTTAATGAGAACTGATTTCAATTTATTCGAATATTTTTCTCCGAACACAAACAATGGGCTGTTATCCTTAGATATTGTGATTATGTATTTGAGTTCAAAAGTCTTAAAACTACAATTAGAAATGGAACTCGAAGCATTGTTTTTCATTAAAAAAAAAGGAAATGATTCGTATGATAGATAATCATAAACCTAAACAATTTCACATGCTTCGAGTTTTGTTTATGAAGAAAACTCAAACATTACTAACAAATGTGTTCTCTTTTTTTTTACAGAGAAAGCGCATTGAGGATGTACGTAAATGAGGACGCACCACTTTTGTAACATTGACCCCCTACAATAATCTCAACTTATTCTATTTGAATATAAAATTTCGAATTATTGTTTGATTTAAAGTTCGCAACAAAATTTTGAACATAATCCATCCTATTTTATTTTTTTTATTTTCCCCACAAGGTTAAAATTTTATTTGTATTTCATTGTAATCAGATATAAATGGAAAATTAAAGAAGATTTTTTTCAATCAATCAAGGGTGGGAGAGTTTTTCCAGATAATTCTAAAACAGTTCTTACAATGAAAATATATAGGAAAAGAAGAGGAAGCAGGCGGAGACCGACAGAAAAAGGGCGGAGGTTCGCGCCCGCCTTGAGGAGGCCTCAAAGGCGAAGAAGGCCAAGAAAGGGTTCATGACACCTGACAGAAAAAAGAAGCTCAGGGTAAGTTTTCGCAATCTATTTAGAATAATTGATCCACATTATATTACTAAGAATATATATATTTTTTAAACTAGTCGAAAATTACGGGCGCCAAGCATGTTATAACTGTCCATTTTCTCATTCCGTCCCCGTTTTAAGTAAAATCGTTAAATACGGAACGTCGATTCGATCGTGACTCCACAGGATGGAAGTAAGTGAAAATCTGTGAGATATGTATTTGTTCATTCGACCCAGTGGGTCTTAGTTGCCGAGATATCCAAGTTTGAATATTTGACCTTGAGTGTTCGGCTCAAGTCCGGGCTTCGAGCTGAAGAGCGTCGAGCCCGGACTTGAGCAGATTGATCAAGGTCAAATTTTCAAACCTCAGTTCCTCCAAAACTAATGCCCATTGAGAAAAAAGAATAAATACGTATCTCATAAATTTTTATGTACTTTCATCCTGTGAAGCCCCAGTCGAATCGACGTCTCACATCTCGCGAACTCTCCTTGTAATTTGCATTGCACTAAAAAGGGCTAAATAAGGCAAAAATTATTTTCAAATTATTCGGGAGTCACTCCGAAAACGCCAAAGCTGTCAGGCTTGTATCTGATAGAACATCTGTATGATGTTTGAGGAATGTGGCGGGATTTCACTTCAAATTTGAGTACATTAAATACATTAGAACCATTTCTGCTAAATAAGATACAGCTTGAAAATTTTGAAACGACTCAGTGAAAAAGGTCTGCGAATCCTTTTGAGTCATTTCTGGAAAACCTAGAATTGCATCGGATGTGACTTTTTTGAAGGTAGTTTTTCGACGGATCCATCCTTTCTCTTCAATCTTAGTGCCCAACGTATTTTCCGTATGTTTGAAGTAATATTGAGGAATGATGCTACTCTAAAATAGATGTCAACATTTGGTATAAACTTTTTCTCTATTTCATGATTGAAAACTTGATACTTTTGTTTTAATACACCATGGACAGCTTCAAAATACTAGCTAATTTTTGCTACAAAACACGAGTAATTGGATTCTTCTATCGAAAAAATAATTTCTTATACCTTTTAAAGCTGGCATTGGGGGTTTCGAATTTTGTTCTTCCAACTCTTAAGGCTCCAAGGCTTGAGCCTCGGAAACCTCGTTCAAGAACCAAAACATGATTTGTCTCCAAAATCTCGAATAGGCCACTTTCATTTGCAATGATGCTTTTCAAGATATCCGCAACATTTTAAAATGCAAGGTATGGTTTCGTATGGCTTCGCTCTTCTTTGGAGATAACAGTTATTTTCACAAATACAGAAGTACTTATGAGTAGCAACAGTCCTCTGTTTGGGAATTTTAAAGCACTCAGCGTCAGAAACACTTTTCTTTGATTTGAACTTGAATTCGACTGATGTGCTATGAGAATCTTCTTCAGAGGAAGAAACATTGGTTTTAGTTCCAGAAGCTTCGTCAGATTTATTTCTAATATAAACAGAGAGTCTATATTAAGGACATAAAATGTCATCTTAAGATACTTTTCTTTTACGGCAGCGAAGAAAGGCATTCGCTTCAACTCCATCATATACTAATTTTTTTACCTATACTTCCTTTCAATTAAACATGTTTGGATAATGGGATCACTGTTGGAGATTCTATAAGAATAATAATTTGCAGAACAAGCTCTCGATATGGAGATCGCATTGGTGGAACCACGTGGGATGTTGTAAAGACGAAAATGACGAACAAGAACAAATGAATAATAGCACACAATGAGAAGGCGCGTGAATAGGAACGAATGAAAACTTCTGAATGTCGAAACTCCGCTTGGTGCGCAACTTCACGCTAGTTTCGTTCATTCGTTTCATCCTACACGCAGAATTCGGCGCACTGCTACAGCCGACGCTATAGAGCAAACTTCATAGCGTAGCTCGCAACTCACTGCATATGCGTGTGCTAGGCACTCCCCTGAAACGTGCAACGTTTGCCGCGGCCGAGCTCATGCCCGCAGCGCCAAAAGACGTACACGAGAGCTGTCTGGCGCTGCAATCAGCACTCGAGTATATCTGCGGTGAAGCAGTCGGTATATACGTGCGCTGATTTTTGCGTGCA
>WSXT02227579.1:0-16477 GCA_011762715.2 Neuroterus valhalla | reverse complement strand
GCTGATACTTGCGAGCGAAGCGAGCTGCGCGCGAAGCGCGCGATGAGAATGTGCCCGCGAAGCGGGCAGATTTTTTAAAGAATATTAGTCTGTGGCAGCCCTGCATGTACAAAACAAATTAAATTTTATTCTTCAAAGGAACTCGCCCGAAGTTGATTCCATACTGTATGGAGGAGCTGATCTAACAAAAATTTTCCAAATATTTGTGAATTAACTTAATCAGTAGGTAAAAAAAACTTATTATTTCATTCTGATAATCTATTGCTGATATGGGTCTTCGAATGGTTATGTACAATCATATTTTGTTATTTTTTTCGAAATAATAATAAACCATACGTTCATCATTTTTTCATGCAAGTTTTTTCCTACTTAATAATTTTAATTTTCAAAAAACATCTCGAAAAAAGACAACTCAGCAGAGTTGTAAAGAGTTTTTCGAGGAGTAAATTGAACTCTTGGTTATAGGGTTATTAAAAAATCGGAAATTCAAGATAATATTGTTGAAGAAATAATTGTAACCCGAGCTAATTTTTCCTGAAGTAGGCTACAAGTATCGCACACACAATTAGTCACAATTATCAATCAGTATATTATTGTTAATTTCATTAACTATTCTTTATATTCCTCAATTTCTTAGGTAGCATGTCTGGAAGTTTTAACAAATGCGCGATTCGGAAATCATGTAAGTAATATATGAATTGATCAACTCGAATTACTCTCAGTTGAAAATTATGCTCAATTACAATAGATTCAAATATTTTGCTATCAACTGAACTCTAATGCTGGTGGTCTTGAACTAGAGATTATAGTGTTGAGAATCCTCTCAACTCGAAATTGATGCTACTTTAAATTTTATAATTATTCTTTCACCCAACTAGAAATTTCCCTAACTTTTTGAGCTTTTAATTCTAAATTAACAAAAAATTTGAAAAACAATCGTATTTTCTTATTAAAATTCAATAGTTTATCTTTCTTCCGGGTAGAAAATTTCTTTTTAAACATTTGGTTATTATTTGAACAATTATTTTTTGTTTATTTTCAAAATTTCCAGAAATTGAGCTTGAGTATTTATTCTTAAAAACTCCGGAGAATTGCTCGAAACACGATACATATAATTGTTTATCTGACTTTATAGTGAATAGATAGAATATATTAACCTTTTTAAAATGTTTCAAACAAATATTCCTTCCAAAATATTCTTGAGATCGTATTTTGTGGATCAAATATAATATTGAATGATTTTGAGGAGTAATAAATTCTGTTCAGGCGTGAATTTACCTAAGGGGCAACATGGGCACTGCCCCGGGGCGGCAAATTTCCAAGGGCGGCAAATTTTGACCGAAAAAAAAAATGAAAAAAAATGAAAAAAATAGTGATGAAAATACGGTCTCTGAGAAATAAAATCTTCTTTTAAAGAATAAATTCAGACAATAAATATATCATCGTGATTATATATTAAATAAATTGCTTTAATTTTATGGTCAGTTCGAAAAAAGGCGGCATTTTTCATTTTGCCCAGGGGCGGCAAATTCCTAAATCCGCCTCTGATTCTGTCAAAAACGTCATGGTATTGTTGAACAATTTTTCTTTTTTCAAGGAGTCTTCTAGCAAGAAATATGGATCAATGATATGAAATATCAAACATACAATTATTTTCGTAGATATATAGTAATATATACATTCTGTGTCTTCTGATACAAATTCTAGTATAACTTCAATGATTTATTTCATAGTGCACAATAGAAAAAGCGAACCATTCATACCCAAATTGAAAAAAATTTGAATGAACAAAACAGTAACTAATTGTATCAGCAATAACGTAAGCCTTCGGCAAAACTTTTGCTCCTTGAAATCATTCAATTTTGTGTTTAATCCAGAAAATACAATTTGAAAAATATTGTTGCAGAAATAGTTGTTTAAACCATTATAAAAAGGACAAAGTTGTTTAACGTTGGGATAAATGTATAAGGATTATATGATTATTCAACAAAAAATAGCATAGGGTACCAAGTTTGAAAGAAAGTGAACAATCTCTTGCTCAACTTCTGGAAATTTTTGAAAATAAACAATAAATATTATACCACTATGCGAAGTGCTTTTCGAGTTGAGCGTAACTCGTTTGGTTCCATCCTTGTTGTACTACTCGAGAATAAGAAATTGATAATGATTGTTTAAACAATTAGAAAATGTTTTTAAAAAATGTTTCTTCTCCAAGCAATGAAAAACTATTACATTCCAATCAGAAAATACGATTAAGAATTAGACGATTTTGGGAAATATTCAATTGTTTATATAATTAAAATTTTTTTCAAACAATTGAAAACTCCAAAAAATTATGGCAAATATTTAAAGTTTCCATTGGAGACCTTCCCTCCTTCAAATTTTAGCATTTTTATTCAGTTCTCTTAGAACTGGTTTCTGAAAAAAGAAAAATCAATTTTTGGGTATATTATAGTCCCACATGGGAACAATAATGTTGAATTACATAGGATGACATAAAGTAGTAAGTGAATTTAAATTATAGTTAATAATTTCACGGAAATATGCGCTCTTAATGAATGCTTATCTACCATAGATAACGCTATCTTCTGAATGGAGATTTTCCCTGCTTCGAGTTTCACCATAATTATTCAGTTCTTTTAGAACAAATGGAACTGCTTATTTCAAAAGCGGTAAAAATAAATTGTCGAGTAAATTACAGCCCGGCAAGGGAACAAAAAGGAAACTTGGCAATCCTAATATGCGAATTTGCGAGAAATGGCGAATTCCATAGGATGACATGGATCATCATAAAAAGTTCTCGTTACACTAGCTAGGATTCCCGACGGTGTTTTTGGTGAAGGGATATTCCCGGCGGACCGCCAAAAAGGGTTAACTGGTGCAACGAGCAATTGCAACGACAGCAGTATGTTTGTTACAGCAAAACGCCGTACAGACACAGTGGTTTCCGGTGATTCCAGCCGAGTCAGCGGCCTTCGGTTTTAGTTCAAGAGACAAATTTTCAGTTCACGTCTGCCCGATGATTTAACGAAGGTTGCTTTATAAGAAAAACAAAGAAAAAAAATCAAAAAAAAAAGAAGAAAAATTTTTACGAGCTTAACAGAAATAGTGCTTCAGTCCAACTGAATGTGCCATTTGTGCCCTTATTGTTAGCTGATTCCAGACTGCACAGCACAAAATGTAAACGTCGTGGATAATTGGAGAAAACGGTCATGTTGAAGTTGCCACTCCTAGAGGTTGCCCTTAATGGCCTCTGTTGCCGTCTCTTATGGCTTACGGTAGTGCGAAGTCCTTTCACGATTATGGGGAAGTTTGGGTGGAAGAGTCGTAAACTTTAACGACAATGGAGACTAACGGAATCGAAAATTCTGCATGATAAAAAGGAACAACTCAGAGGAAAAAACGAAGGGTATAACCTTATTCAGTTAAAAAGCGTGAAGTAATTACACTAAGAAAAAAAACGGAGATTAGCGAGGGTAGAATGAAGAATTAGCGATCTTTATTTTTCTCCTGCTGATCCTAATTCTTTCCACATATCAAGATTACTCGAGAAATTCCTCGTGAATCACTTCTTATCCTTGCTTTTTCTGTCCTTGCATAACATGCTGGTTTTTCCAAAATTTTTGGATTTTTTCCTACAAAGGACCCCCTCACGGGGGGAGGTCCTCTATACTAATCAGGGTGGCAACTTGACTGGAAAACCAGAAAAGATCGGGAAATGACCGGGAATTTGATTTAAGACTTGGGAATTCACTTGACTTTTGTTAACCTAGACTATTCGAAATTCTACCAAAAAAACTGCCTGCTGCGCGGGCACATTCTCATTCCGTGCTTCGGGCACGGCTCACAAGTTTGAGCGCGCCTAAGGCGCACGTCTTTCAGATATTGCGATTCGTGCTCGATGGTAATCTCACTTCGCGCTCCGCGCTCGGTTATGAATTTACCTCGCGCTACGCGTTTGGCCATTTTACGTGCCTACAGTTGTATATAAAGCTTGTGAAACTGAAAAGCGAAATGTCGACTACTTTATTTCAATGAGTGTGAATTCTATTTTGTTATAGCTTCTTCGGCTTAACGCATACATATACTCATCGCTTGTCTCGTGCTGCGCACTCGATCAAAGTTTGTCCAAAATGGTAGAGAAGTTTTGTTGTCTTATTTTTTTCACATCACGCTACCCATTACGTACCGGGGCACACGGCAGACATTCTATCATTTCTCGTACTTCCACAGGAGGACGCGCGTCTGCGTCTCTTTCTTCATGTGTGATTTAGAATGAGTCTAGTCTGAATTGATAACCGAATCTGATTATATTTAGAATGAAAGATGTTATTCTGTCGACCAGGGTAATTAGTCAATTGATTTAAGATGGTAATTTTGCCAATTACTGATCCAAGAATTTTTTTTTTTCACGATTAAAACAAAAACTACGCGTACAATGGGAAAAATTATAAGAAATTTACAGATATTTTTCGGGTGAATAACTTTTCTCCATCAATCTTCTGTGTTAGACTTAGTCATTTTTTCAAAAAATTTATTATTTCAATTTTATAGTTATTTTTCTTCATTATAAAAATTAAATAATAAAATTTTTGACAAAATGACTAATTCTAACACAGAAGATTGGTAGAGAAAAGTTGTTCACACAAAAAATATCTGTAAATTTGTTATGATTTTCCCCATTGTACGCGTAGTTTTTGTTTGAATCGTAAAGAATTAAATTAAACACTAAAAAGACGAATTTCTAGGAAAACTACACAACATGCACTCTAAATCCCTGGGACCGATATTCCGATCCATGGGACTGGAATCCTAGTCCAAGCAGTGGTAAAGAAAAATCCTGTCCAATTGGACAGGAATTTTCGTACTCTTTCTGGTCCAAACTTGGACCACTTTCTGGTCCATTGAACCAGAAAGTCGTCCGTTGGATCGGAAAGTCAGTCCATTGGACCAGAATTACAGGTTTGGTCATAGTTTGGACCAGAATTTTAGTCCAAGGGCTTCAGGGTGAGTGAAAAAAATTAGGCAACAAAACTTCTCCACCGTTTTGAACAAACTTTGATCGAGTGCGCAGCACGAGATACGCGATGAAAATGTATTCGTCTAAGCCAGAGAAGCTTGAACAAAAGAGAATTCACACTCATCAAATTAAAGTAGTCGACATTTCGCTTTTGAGTTTCACAAGCTTTTTATATAACTGTAGGGAAGTACAAAAGCCGAGCGCGTAGCGCGAGGTAAATTCATGACCGAGCGCGGAGCGCGAGGTGAGATTACCAACGAGCGCGAGGTGCGAGATCCGAAAGATGCGCGCCCTCGGCGCGCTAAAACTTGCGAGCGAAGCGGGCGGCGCGCGAAGCGCGCGATGAGAATGTGCCCGCGCTGCGGGCAGATTATTTTGGTTAAAATTGCATTATTTTGATTCGAAATTCACTTCTGGTTGAAATGGTAACTACTTTGTTATGAATCAATCCATCTTTTTTTGGTGAAACATCAAGCATTTAGTTGAATGTTGATTTTTGAATTTGAAAAGTAAGCTATTTCTTCGAGAATTCATGTACTTCGTGAAAAATTTGCCTTTTTTGTAGAAAATTAATCTTTATGGTTCAAAATTCATCTTTTTTCTAAAAATACATCTATTCCCGTTAGAGATTCATCATTATATCTGAAAATGTATCAGTTTGGTTGAAAATCAATTTCTCCAACTGAAAATGAAACTGTTTAATTTTACGAAGAAAATATTCAAAATTTGACAATCCAGTTCAAATTGGTCTTTGTCAATTAAAAATTCAATTCTTTCGTTAAAATTTCACATATTTTTTTGAAAAATCGATTTTTCGGTAGAGAATTATCTTTTTTCCAGAAGTTAATATTTTTCTTTAAAAATTCCGCTTCACGGTGAACAATTCAAGTTATACAGTTTAACATTTTTCATTTTGGTCGAACATCCATCTAGTTAAAAACCCTTATGATTGGTTTGAAATTGATCTTTTAAGCTAAATTGTCATTATGAAAATTTTCATTCCTTTAGTTCAAATTTCAGCCATTTTGTTTCAAAATTGTAATTTTTTCGAAAATTGAACTAATCTAGTTAAATTTAGATAATTTCAGTTCAAAATTCGTCTTTCTGGTTCAAAATTCAACTACTTCAGTTAAACATTCACAATTTCATTTTATTCTTCATCATTTTGTGTAAAAATGTAATAATTTGTTTGAAATTTTTTTTTTGATCCATTTTTGATCCATTTATGTAGTTAAACATCCATTTTTTTTAATTTCAAATTTTCTGTTTGATAACTCAACTCCTTCAGTTGAAGATTCTTTGTTTTAGTATAAAACTCTTATGCTACCTTTGAAATTTATTTTTTTAAACTAAAAATATTACTGTTCCTATTTGGTTGAAAAAAATTATTTTTTGAGTCCGAAATTCGACTATTATGTTGAAACATTTCACTTTTTCTTAGAAAGCTATTCTTTCTATTCGAAAAATAATCTTCTTGTTTGAATATTCACCTTCATGGTTGAAAACTGAAGTGCTCTCGTTAAATATTCATCTTTTTATTTAAGAATTCATCTTCTTGAATGAGAAATAAAACATTTTATAGGAAATCTTTTTCTTTTCTGTTGTCGTGAATTAATTTTTTTGATTATTGCTTTACCTGTTCCAATTTTTGTGGAAAAAACTATATTTTTTTTGTTGAAAATTTGAGTATTCTTTCCAAAATCGATTTATTTTGCAATGTTTTATCGGTTGTGTTAAAGGATGTATAGAATGAACGCCATGAATAAAAATAAATGTTTGCGTTTTTCTACAAATATAAATATATTACTTCTAGTTGACCGGGAAAATTGAAAAACTTTACCTTGAAGAACCGGGAAATGACCGGGAATGTAAAATCGTCCGCCGAATCACCACCCTGCTAATGAGAAATAAAATACAGGAAGTCAAATTTTCTGTTCCTTTATTTGATAATTGCAAAATATAATATGTTTAATCTACAGGTTTTAGCGCTATAAAAGATTTTCTACTTAGTAACTTAAAAATTAGAAGTTTTCCAAGGTGGTTTACAAAATCTCTAACCGCAATAGTTCTAGTTATTTCTAAGGTTTTGAATTTGCAAATTTTAAATAATACGTGACTTTCCCCAAGAATTCTTAACTGCATTCCCTGTAGTTGAAAATTGCAACGCTAAAATTTTCCAACACATTGATGTTCAAGACACGTTTGCACCTGACTCCCTGACGCTGACGGTCGTAACTTTCAACCAACGAGAAATTCAGTAGTTGCTAAATGCTGCGGTGGCTTTTCTTGCTCTTAAACTTTCAAAATGCGGAGAATTCGCAACTTTCTCTACTGCTCTCTCTATTTTTCCCTTCGAAGTCTTTCTCCCTCTCAATTCCTCTCTTTTTCCTCCTTTCTTCAGGTTCATAATGTACCTTCTTCGCAATCAATATTGTATGATAAATGTCTTTTCAAAATAAAACTTCTCCGATAAAGCTGCTTCATAGATGTTAACGGAAGCCATTTGTGAAATATCTAGTATGATTATTCACTCGAAGGGGATTTTCATTCCTTTCTTATGTTTCAATGGGTGAAGGAGTTCTAAAATTCTGATATGAATGATAAGCGACCTGTTTTATGAACTTTCAATTTGTGGGAGGATATGAAGATGAGCTGAAATTACGATTCCGTTATGAGATGGCACTCAACTTTATCAATGCCTTTTGTATTCCATTGCAATAATTTTACATAAAGAGGCAACTTTCATACGGAAGATCCAGGGAAGCATTGCGATTTAATTACAAAAATGAGATAAAGTTATGTATCTATTCGTGAGACGGAGGAAATCTGATTAACAAGTAAACCCATTTCCTTTAGTCTGTCGGATATTATTGAAGCAAAACGCATATCAGATTTGAATAAGTTATGTGAAAAAGAGTTTGTTGAGGACAAAAATATTCGAATCATTTTAATACATAATTGAGAAGAATATTGCATAAAGATTATAAAATCTTAAATACTTTTTTCCTCATTCTTTGGCTACTTCTTTCCTCATTTCTCACAGATACCTAGCGTGGCAAGTTCCAGTAATACACCATGCGTGACATAAGTCTAGAACACGTTTTTCTTCGTATGACATAATTAGGGATTATTACTCAAACCTAAACATTTCTCAGAATCGCATTGATCACATAACCCTTTTACATTTCTTTTGCAGGGTGTTGCGATAATTTCTTCATCCGATAAACAAGTGCAAAGTACAGAAAAATATCCGTCTAAAAAAAGTAGTGTTACGAAATATCTAAAAACTATCGCACTCATTGTTGTTTAAAACTTGATTGGCTTTTTAATGACTTGCAACTATTATTTCATTACATTTGAAATTTGAATAGGAAATTCACTGCCAGCCTTCAATCTGTTCTCAGCTTCGAATTGGATTTGTCATTGTTACGATTGCAGAATATTTAAATGTTCTTTTCAACACAGATCTTGAATGATCTACTTTGATTAAGAAATAAACCCTTATTTCTTCAGGCAAACAAAAATGATTATTGTCAGTGATTCTCCGATGTTTCAAAGAGGTGACTATACAATTTTGAAGTGTTTACCAGATATTGAGATTTGGAAGATATCACGAAATTTAAAAAGTTTTGAAGATATCTTTGAGTTTTAGGAAGTTCCGGAAATGTTGAAATTCTCGTAATATTTCGAAACATGATTTCAAGGATTTCTAATTATTTTATATGATTTCAAGAGATTTTGAGGAATTTAAAAGAATTTTGTAGGGGTATTCTTGACGAATTCAAGAGACAACAAAGAATCTTATGGTATTTTAACGGATTAAAAAAATTCAAGCGGTTTTGAGTAATTTGTTGAGACTTGAAAAATGTGAAACATTATAGATGCTCTCGGGTAATATCTATGAATATTTATCGATTCAAGCCCCATGAAGTTTAACACGTATTTCCCATAAGAAAATAACACGTTTTTGTAAATTTTATTCAGAATTTTCAATATTAGGTGAATCGAGTTCGAAATTCACCACTTCTCTTCACAATTATTCACAGGATCCGAATAAAATATTACTTTTCAAATATCACGCCCATAAGTCTGTTTTATAGGGTCTCAAAAACCCCCATAAGTGAAAAAACGGGTTTTTCGGGTTTTTGGCGCTAATTATGATTTTTGGCGGTTTTTCTAACGCAGATTGTTTTAAATACATGAAATACTACTTTATACTGATAATTAGATGTTTATTTAAAATGTTTAAACAATTTATTATTGTTTTAGCAACTTTCTCTTAGAAAAGGGTAAGAAAGTCAAGGTTTTTTCTGAATTTTTCAACTTGTTTTCAATGTTTCAGTTAGAGCGAGGTAATATTCAATTAATTTGGCAAATATAATTGTTGAAACAAATTTTAAATGTTTATAGCTATCTTCTTCTGGATTAATACTACATAGTTGGGTTTTTTTTCTGAAATTTTCAACTTTTTATCATTTTTCAATTGGACTAATGTAATAATAATTAATGTTGAAAAATAATTGTTTAAACAATTTATTATCATTGCTCATAACATTTTCTTTGTCTAATGGTAGGAACTTGCGGTTTTTTCTAAAAAATTTTACTTTTTCCCCCTTTTTCACTAAAAGTGAGTTAATATTTAATTAAATTTAACAGAAATAATTATTTAAACGAATTATTATTGCTTATGGCTTTCTCCTCTTAGATTATTGCTAAAAAGTTGCGGGTTTTCCTTAACTCTTAAGCTTTTTGTCCTCTTTTCACTTAGCGAGGTAATAATTGATGCAAGTTAACAAATATGCTTATTTGAACAATTTATTATTGTTTATAACCATTTTCTCTTAGATAAGTGCTAAAAAAATGGGGTTTTTCCTGAAATTTTTAACTTTGCAGTAAATGGAATTTGGATGTAATTCAATTAGATTGAATTAGATTGAACTGATTTCATTGTTAGTTGAATTAGATAGTTTTTTATTTAAAATCTTTTTTTTTTTTGAAATATCAACCATTATATTTTTGATTAAAAATTTATATTTCCAGGTCGAAAATTTAACTCTTTGGTTGAAAGTTAAACTACTTTCTTAAAAATTCAATTTTTGCGTTAATGATCCATAATTTTAGTAGGAAAGTCAAAATTCGAATTTCACTGAATGAATCCAGCTTTTTTGTTTTGATAATTTTTTTGAACATTGGGAAAAAAAATAATTTACTTAAAACAATACAATACTATTTAGAACATGATTCTTTCTAATGTTTATTTTTTTTCACAACTAAAAAGGTACAGCAAAGTTAAACATTTCTGAAAAAAACCGCAACTTTTTAGCACCAATCTAAGAGAAGAAAGCCATAAACAAAAATTATTTGTTGAAACAATCATTTTTGTTAAATTGAATCAAATATAAAGTTACCTTATGCAAAATGTGGGCAAAAAGTAAAAAATTTCGAAAAAAACCGCAGCTATGTAGTGTTAATCTAGAAGAAGATAGCTATAAACATTTACAGTTTTTAAACAATTATTTTTGCGAAATCAAATTGAATTGTTATACAAGCTTCAAGTGAAAAGTGAACAAAAAGTTGAAAATTTCAGAAAAACATCAAATTTGTAGCATTATTTTAAGAGAATATTGTTACAATTATCAAAAAATTGTTGAAAGGAATATTTTTATTAACTTCAATTGATTATTACGTTAAAAATAGGCTGAAAATTCAGAAAAAACCTTGACTTCCTAACCCTTTTTTATGGAAAGTTGTTAAAAACAATAATGAATTGTTTGAACAATTTAAATAAAACCGCAAAAAAATCATAATTAGTGCCAAAAACTCGAAAAACCCATTTTTTCACCAATGGGGGTTTTTTTTGGATCCTATAAAACTGACTTAAAGGGATGATATTCGAAAAGTAATATTTTATTCGCCTTCTGTGACTAATTGTGAAGAGAAATGGTGAATTTGGAACTCGTTTCACCTAATATTGAGAATCCTGAATAAAATCCACGTAAACGTCTTTTTTCACATGGAAAATACGTGTTAAACTTCATGGGGCTTGCGCCACCTCTTAATTACCAAAAAAAAAAAAATGATTTTTTTTGTGGAGTCGAACAAATTCCCGGGCGTTTTGCATAACAATTCGAAGAAAAAAACTTCTAATGCATTTTTGGACCACCCTTTCAACCATAATTGAAGCCTTGACAGAGATGGAACAATTTGTTTTTCATAAATCTTCAATTGAACTGTGAGCTGCTACGACGGAAGTTCGTACAATTCTTGAGCAGCAATATATTTTTGTCCATCCAACTTTATCTATTATCTTTGCTAAGGCTTTAATTTTTACATAACTTTAGAATCATATGAAGTTAGCTAAAATGATGTCGAAAATTATATTTTTGATGGTAAACATTTTTCAATCGAATGTTTAAATTCAGGAAATCCTCAGTTTCAAATTGTTCCATCCTGCAGTCTTTAATTTGATAATGTTCAGTTTCGAGGCTCTTCTATTTCTTTTGTACATTTTCTTATTGAAGATACTGTAACCAACGCACGAAAGTTTTAAACATAGATGTTTTTCAACCATTTTTTTTTCATTTCGTAAGACTGAAGAATGGCCAATTTTGTTTTTGGTAGATTCTCTAGTTTTTGAAACAAGAGATATCCAATTTTTCGGGTTTGAATGTTTCAATTAAATTTGAGATCCTTATAAACATAGAAACTTATTTATACAATTGTGGAAATAAATGATCTGAGAGTTTTTAAAATTCCCTTGTTCTTTTTCTTAAATTTATATAAGAAAGTGGTGCAACGATGCATGCCATAAATTTTGCAATCATAGTTGTTAACATCCCGATTGTTCTCTAATTGTTTGAATTTGTCTGATCTTATATCATACATTTAAACTTTTGGGAATAGAATCTACAAATAATCACTTCCAATGAAAAAATTCTTGTGCGGGTTAATTAAAACTTTCTGATGGTTTTAGGGGTGCCTTTCAAAAGCCCCAGCGAAACAATTTAACTGGAAGTCTTTTTCCATACATTTTTTGCAGGGTCCTTTGCATTTTTTTAAAAAAGGATTCCAATGTTTTCAAATGAAGTGAGGGTATGTCAGCGTTTTTTACCGGAAATCAGTTTTTTCAACAAAAATCACTTGGCATCAGAAATCTCGATTGCCTAAATATTGTACAAAAATATGATATTTTCATCAAGTATCACAGATAGCATCCTTGATTTTTTTTCCCATTATTCCATATTACAGATACTGTGAAACCAAAAATTGTAATAAGATTTATAATTATTTTATATTCTGATTCAGAAATTGCATAGAATAAAAAATAATGTGTTTCTTTTCTAGTTTGCTAAAGTACGCAAGTGAAGAATAATTTTCTGATGCAGTGATCTAGTTGCTATAAATTTATATATAGTTTGCAATATAGTGTAACAGAAGAATTAATATGTGTGTGGTAATGATATTATTAGACATTTGAGTTTCTACCATTGATAGTTCAGTTGTTCGACGAAAATACTAACCTCCCTCTGGAATTATAGCTCTAATGCGATTATTAACGAGAGTCGCTTAATGGCAGCGAATGCTCGCGAAAATAGGACTAGTTATTAATAGCAGTATATTTAGACCTGATAAGCTTTATAGAAATTGAGCTATTTCTAGACCTTTTCAACTTTCCCGATATTTCAAATATTGGCAATCTACTTTTGACACAAGAAACAGTTTTGGGTGAAAATTCAAGTATTTAGTTGAACATTCATCTTTGAATTGGAAAATGAAACAATTTTTTTCAGAATTTACGTCTTTTGTGGAAAATTACCTTTTCTGTTATAAAATTAACCTTGATTTCCAAAAATTAATCTTTTTCGCATAAAATACATCTATTCCAGTTGAAGATTTATCATTCTTCCTGAAAATTCATCAGTTCGGTTGGAAAATAATTTCTCTAACTGAAAATTTAACTTTTTTATTTTTTTTTTGTAGAAGAATGATCTTCTCTAGTTCGAAATTCAAAAAATTTGTCTGGACGTTTGTCTTTTTGAATTGAAAATTGAATTTTTTCGTTGAAAAATACGTTTTCAGGTTGAAAATGATCTTTTTGTTCCAAGGTCTATTTTCTTGTTCCAAAATTCTTCTTTACAGTTCACGGTTCAAAAACAGTTATTTTTTTCGAATTTCAGTCGAAAATTCATCTATTTTAATACTCTTATGTTTGGTTTGAAAATCATTTTTTAATCCCAAAATTTTTGGTCCAGATTTCATCTATTTTAGTTGAAGTTTTATCATTTCAGTTAGGAATTCGTCTTTTTGGTTCGAAAAACTACTACAGTGAAACATTTGCAATTCTATTTTATTATTCCTCATTTTATTTAAAATGTAACAGTTGGTTCGCAAGTAAGTTTTTGTTGTTGTTGAAAGTTAGCTGTTTTTTGTTATAAGTGATTTTTTCAAACTGGAAATTTAACTTGTTCTAATTGAAAATTCCATACTTGTATTCAGACGTTCATTTGTTTGGTTACATTTTTTTTTAAGCTTTATAGAAATTGAGCTATTTCTAGACCTTTTCAACTTTCCCGATATTTCAAATATTGGCAATCTACTTTTGACACAAGAAACAGTTTTGGGTGAAAATTCAAGTATTTAGTTGAACATTCATCTTTGAATTGGAAAATGAAACAATTTTTTTCAGAATTTACGTCTTTTGTGGAAAATTACCTTTTCTGTTATAAAATTAACCTTGATTTCCAAAAATTAATCTTTTTCGCATAAAATACATCTATTCCAGTTGAAGATTTATCATTCTTCCTGAAAATTCATCAGTTCGGTTGGAAAATAATTTCTCTAACTGAAAATTTAACTTTTTTATTTTTTTTTTGTAGAAGAATGATCTTCTCTAGTTCGAAATTCAAAAAATTTGTCTGGACGTTTGTCTTTTTGAATTGAAAATTGAATTTTTTCGTTGAAAAATACGTTTTCAGGTTGAAAATGATCTTTTTGTTCCAAGGTCTATTTTCTTGTTCCAAAATTCTTCTTTACAGTTCACGGTTCAAAAACAGTTATTTTTTTCGAATTTCAGTCGAAAATTCATCTATTTTAATACTCTTATGTTTGGTTTGAAAATCATTTTTTAATCCCAAAATTTTTGGTCCAGATTTCATCTATTTTAGTTGAAGTTTTATCATTTCCGTTAGGAATTCGTCTTTTTGGTTTGAAAAACTACTACAGTGAAACATTTGCAATTCTATTTTAATATTCCTCATTTTGTTTAAAATGTAACAGTTGGTTCGCAAGTAAGTTTTTGTTGTTGTTGAAAGTTAGTTGTTTTTTGTTATAAGTGATTTTTTCAAACTGGAAATTTAACTTCTTCTAATTGAAAATTCCATACTTGTATTCAGACGTTCATTTGTTTGGTTACATTTTTTTATTTATTTAGAATTCGAGTATTGAAGTTTTTGTTGACGATTCTTTTTTTTCATTAAAAATTGAATACTTTTTCAGATCGAAATTTACCTATTCTGTAGAACCATTTGTTTTTAGTACAAAATCATCCTTTCATTTTGAAAATTTATCTTTTTGTTTCAAAATTCACCTTCAACGTTAAAAATTGAAGTGCTCCAGTTGAATATCCATAATTTTAGTTGAAAATTCATCTTCGTGGTTTGAAATTCAACTGTTCAGGCTAAAGATTCATAATGCTATTCAAAAATTCATTATTACTTTTGTTGAAAAATAAACTTTTTGTTTGAAATCCGTTCTCTTTCGGTATCGTAATATAATTTTTTCTGAATGCTTAGTTTAACTGTCCCTATTCTTGTGAAAAAAAAGATATTTTTCCGTGGTAAATTGGAACTATTTCCCCAAATTAATTTATTTTGCAATGTTTGATCTGTTGTGTTGTAGAATGTTCAGAATGAACGTCGTGAACTATAATAAATCTTTGCGTCCTACGACAAATATGATTATTCTACCTTTATTTGACCGAGAAAATTGAAAAACTCAACCGGGAAATACCGGGAAATGACCGGGAATCGGAAATCGTCCACTGGATCGCCACCCTGATATTTCTATAAATTACATTGTTCTTCTAAAAAATATCTTGTTTTTCTGAGTCAGGCATAAGGTTCTCCGAAATGATTAATATTTTTCCAACCCCATCGCACGCTTACTCTAGAAAATATATTGTATTTTAGGACCAAGAAAATATTATTGATCTTCTTAACTTTTTTATTAAGAAATTTGTTCAAAAATTGTAGTGGATACTCATTTTGTCTTAAAATTTAAATTACTTTCAAAATGTAATCATTTGTAAACTTTGAATCAGATAATTTAATAGCTCTATCCGTGAGACTATAAATTACTGAAGTTTCATCTTTTACGGAAATGTTATATTTGAAGTTCACGTATCTACCTAAATTTGTGTCTTTGCGATACCAGTTTGTTAATAATTTATTATCTTCCTTAATGATGGTAATATCCGGAAAGTTGAATTTAAACTGATCTTCAATGTCAAGAGTAATTTAATAACATATAATATATAATAAAATTTACTGATTTTTCAAAAGTATTAATTAATTAGTGCAAGGGAATCATATAAATTTAATAACTAAATAATTTATTTGCATCGACCATTTCATATATTTCATACAATTGCATTTATTTCATATATTTTTTATGTATTCTCCCAGTAACGCATAAACTCTGAACACCTATTTAGAATTAGGTAGCACATGCGTTTTATCATATAAAATGAGAACCTAAAATTAAACGTGTTGACAAAGTTTATGAATAATTTTAAAATCACCAATTCACTATAACCTTGCTCTGAGAACGTTCTATAATCTAAATATTGATTTATCGACTTTCCTTTGATCGACGTTTAATTAAATTCGAACCATAATATTACTGGAGAGAGGAAATTTTTACAGCAGCTTAATGAAGCTTACATTCCATTAGGAACCTATTAATTTTCCTTTCAGCCTGCAAAATTAGAATTGTTAAATAAATCTTGTAAAAATAAATAAATAATATAAATAATATATAAAAATAAATCTTTCAAAGTTTTTCCGGTGTGTGAAATATTTATTAGCACGCATCAAGTGGCCGTTGCAATTGACAGTGATGAACCATTTATGGCAAAGGTTGCAGGTTTCACTTTCCACGTAATGTGTGTACGGTTGCAGTTATGCGACGACCGCGGTTAATGCGATTCAATGATTTGCTCCGTCATGCGTGCCTCGCAACGAATCAATAAAATGCTTGTCTGCGTTATTCATAGGATTTTCGCAAGTTTCCTATCAAACGTCAAACACATTCTGGATGGAATACTTTATGATGAGGGGCTCATGAGACTGCCATTTCAGCAAAGTCCTACCGTAATATCGGTGCAGTTATTATTATTATTTATCAGCATTTGGAACTCGAAAGTTCATTGCCTCATCTACCCGAGACCGCCACGCGTCC
>WSXT02227578.1:0-31631 GCA_011762715.2 Neuroterus valhalla | reverse complement strand
AAACCATAATTTTATACGAAACTTTGTAAATGAACTGAAAATCAAAATTTCATACTCACTACCCATTTTCAAATTTGAAACTACCCTTTTGAATTTGGAACTACCCGTTTTGGTTGGTACTACCCCTTAAAATATACCCTGATATTTTCTTCGATTTGTTCTCGTCAAGCGCTTTCAATTTTCAATATTTTTTTTTCTGCTGGAGAACGCTAAAAAATAACGAAGCAGTATGAGTCAAGCCTAAAATAAAGAAGTTGAAAATTATTCCATCTAAAATTTCGAAACCACCGTGTGAAAGCTTAGGATGTCTGCCGCCTTTACCCCAAATGTCCGTCTTTCTCCCATTCTATGGTACTTCTTCTTTGAGAATGACTCATATATAAATGCACAGGTGCTCATGCATGCTGCACTTAGTTATACACATTCTCATATATACTATGTACAGGTACGACGAGGGTGTAAGCGCACTCGATTGGCGACGGTCGGCGTCGGAGGAGGCGCAGGAGGGGCACGACGCTAACCCAAGAACGAACGTTGATACGAAACCGCGAGCCGAGCCACTCGAAACGACAGTTCAACCTGCGTGTGTTCCGAGGTCGGATCACGGTGCGATTCCATCCGGCCCGAGACACCTCGCGAGTATAAAACGCGAATTTTACCCGCTCATGCCATTCCAGCTCAAAACGTTCTTAGGCTCCCAATACCCCGGAGTCAATCATTTATATTTAATAATTTCATATATTATTGGATAAAAAATTGCAATTTGAGATTTCTCATCCCTCAGGATTTAAAACTCAAAGTCAAGATCACGATCGATTGCCCAGATCGATAGCGATTAAGGAGTGGGGAAGTAAAGGAGAGGGGAACGCGCGCATGGTGAATGCAGCCTCCTCTTCCGGAAAACGTCGCGTGCTCTCGCGACTTTAGTTCGTTCTCCGAGAACCGCGCTCGGGGGTATTCGCTCTGATTTGCTTTGATACGCGAACAGTGGAATTCAAATTCACGTGACAGTTAACAAACCCCAAGGTTTATTAAACCAGGCAGTGGAATTTTTCTGCTTTATGAGGTATCTTAAATATTCGAAGGTAATAGCTGCCAGGGATCTTAAGAGATGAACGTCTAATCAGCATTCTTGTGATGTTCATAAGAGCCTTTGTGGTGCTTCAATGACTTAAGGATCCTTGACAAGGAGGAACTCCTCTGATGATGTCCCCTTTCAGCTTTTGCAATTGATGACAATGACTATCCTTCGAGAGAAAAGATCGATGACATAAACATTCTTAATCAAGGATCTGATGAAGACACCTGAGACTTGATTGGGACTTTTACAAGCTATCCTTATCAGGCAAAACCCTACTTCGTAATGACTGCGTGATTATTCAAAACTATAATGACTCATTATGATCAGAAACTAATTGCCAACTGATCTCACTAAAGGATTGTAATGAGCCTAATCTAAAAGATGTTCCCAAGTGATAAACGTGAGGTGTTTGTCTAATATGTGCAATGTGATGGAGTGTAGTGCGTCGGAAACATGATCGGTCACCGCGAGTACGTTCAAGTACTTTGGAGTGTCCGAGGGTGTTCTGAAGAGGATCTGTGTTACCCTCGATTTTGGCACTAGATACATCAGTGCTTATGCATCCGTGTGTTACTCTATATATAAGTGTTGCTCCATGTAACTGTAGAGTTACTCTCGATTTTAGTGAAGCCTAATTAATAGGTTGGCCAGCATCAGTGGATCTTGTTATTTTGTTGACACCAGACACTTCTGGAGGTGACAAGTGTTGAAGCTATTTCAGCTGTGTGACCATAGTTGTTGCGTGATTTCCAGTGATTTTCCTCAGTGCAAGTTTTGCGTCGCCACTCGACGTCTCCTGATTCCCGTGGATGATTTTACAGCCGTTTTTGTCATTGCACCGGGAATCTTCTCACAACAGCGCGCACCCCGTAGCTGTCAGACGACGCATCGTAAACTCGCGCGGCAACGCTCACCTGCCGAGGAATCTTTTCTTCTTGGCCTCCAAGATTGCCTCACAGGTAAAGTTGGATTCTGAGTACGCGTAATGAGTTCTTACATTTGTCCCGCCGTGACACCAGCGCATCAGAAATGATTTGTCGTTATTGGTACCAGTAGTCTTCAAACCAATCCGGAACATTTTTTAAAGTGGAGGAAATTGGTCATAAGCGTTTGGTGATTATCATGCTGATTTGTTTCAATAAGTTAACGTTTATACATTCAAAATCAGATTTATTTAAACATTTTTTAATGCCATTGAGCCAAGTTAACAATGAGCACTATTTTTTACAATGTGAAACATATCCTGTTAGATGGGAAATAAAAATTAACTGTCAGTGGTTGCACACTTTGATCGTGAAGATTTTTTATGACAGGGATGTCTTTTTTATCTTTAAGTTTATATCCAACCCATAAACAGCTCACAGCTGACGTGTGTCAATATTATAATAACAGTTTATACCAAAAAGTTTCAGCATTCCTCTGAAACATTAGGTGTTTTCCTAAAGTTCTTTCGCATGCAGTTCCAGTGAGGTTTCTTCTTGGGATAATGAATCAATCAGATATTATTGAATAGTTCAAAACACAATGAGGCTAATCAAACAATAAGAACTTATTTTATGATGTAAACTATATCCTGTTAGATTAGAAATAAAAATTACCTGTAGATGGTTGCATACTTTGAACGTTAAGAATTTTTATGACGGCTGTATTTTTATCTTCGAATTTAGGAGACCTAGGCCATTAAAAGTTCATAGCCGACGTGTGTTAATATTCTCATAACAATTTATATGAGAAAATTTATAAGCATTCATTTGAAGAATTGGAGGTTTTAATAGAGTATAATACATGAAATTTCACTGAGGATTCTTTCAAAAATAATGATTCAATTGGGTGTGATTGAGCAATTCAAAAAAATAATAGAATGAGGGCAAATATATAAAATTCTCTTAAGATTGGTTTTGAATCCATTTAATTTTATTTGTCAACTGCAAAAACACTAGCTTGTAGGATATTTATTCTATTGTAATCTCATTTACCTGGCCTGAAAACCTTTTTTATTGTTCAAGAAAATATTTTCTACGATTCATCAAATTTTCTATGTACGTGTGCTTCCGTATCAAAACAGCTTACTTAGTCGCTCGATAATAAGAATCAAATTCAGACCGAATTCAATTTCAAAATGACCCTTACTAATAAGGAACAAAGTGAGCTGTTTTAATATGGACGTAAGCATATCCTTAATGTTTGTTCATTTCATAATATGTCAAAGTTTCAGTTTTGAAAACTTAAATGAGATCAATTTGTGCAATCGTGTGCTATTTATATTGCATCATACTTCGAGAAATCAGTAAAATATGTATTGGTGTTCCTTAAAATAATACCGCCTAAATAGTCCACTTTAATATTTCCGACTACAGCGAGCTATTTTCAAAATGTCCATTCCATAAATTATATATGTATGAAGCTGTGCTGTGATCTCGTTAATTATTGACGAATTTAAAGAATAGTCGTGAAAACTTCCCTTGAAAGTTTTTGTATTTTTAAACGTAACTATTAGCTGATGGATATTTCATATTTTTTATTAGCTACTCATGATAAGCTATTATTGAAGTCGCTTCCAAAGTCAATCGAAGAACACATTCATACACCAGCTCTTCTGCACTAGTGGTATCTGAGTAATTGCTAGTGAAGTGTCACTAATGAAAAAGATAGAACTCTGTCACTATCGGTTAGTGGAATACTACTTATTCGATTAGCTTCAATGTTCACTAATTCGGTAGTGGAGAAGTACTAATTTCACAGTTAAAGTTTGTTAATTTAATCAGGACTATACATTTAAATTAAGAGAAGGTTATAGAAATAGGAAACGCTAGGAATAAAAAAGATTCGATTTCAGGACCACCATTATCACTTATTATTATTATTATTATTATTATAGAATTAGGCCAATCCCTTTCGGTGTAAGCGTAACTCGTTTATTCTTTATCATTATAAACGAATTATTATTGGTTAAGTTTTTATGCTGAGGAGGTCACAGTCTCCTGCAGGAATCTGTTAGAAATTCTCAGAAACTGCTCAAATAAGAGCTAGTCGACTTTTGTACAAAATAATTTAGAATTCAATGAAAAGTAAAAAAAAAAATAATTGAATTTCCTCATCTACGACGAATTTACAACAAAATAATTGGATTCTCTAATGAAAGATGAACTTCCTATCAAGAAGTTGATTCTTCTACCAAAAAATGCGAATTCTCAATAAAACAAATAATTTTGAAAATCAAATTTCAAGGCACGTTTTTGAAGATTAAATATAAGGTACTCATCCTAGTATAATCATGTAGCTCTGTCGACTAAAAATCCTTCTACATTCAAAATTGTCATTTTAACAAAAGAGAATATTGAAACCACATTTCTCGTGAAATTTTGGAAGAATAAACGTATCTTTAGAAGAGCTGTAAACACAAGTTGGTCCTATCCAGTCTAACTTTCTACTGAAGACAATGAAAGAAGGGTCTTTGATGCTCTTGAAAATCAAACATAAACCACCCACCAGTTTATGGGAGGGGGAGGGCTGTTGAATATTCTTGAATACCTGTCCACGCAAAAACTAGTCGAATTTTGTACAAAATAATTTAGATTCATTGTAATGTAAGAAAATAATACAGAATTGGATTTTCTCATTATTGACAAATTCACAACAAAGTACTTGAATTCTCAAACGGAAAGATGTACTTCCTATCGAGAAGTTGGATTTTCTACTGAAAAGATTAATTTTTAAGCCAAAATACATGAAATACAAAATTGAGAAAAAGAATTATTATCAGCAAAAAAGTTGAATTTTTAAACACAAAGAAAAAAGAATATGATTCTTCAATAGAAAAAGGAAACTTTCACGAAATAATTTGATCTTGAAATGAATAGTTCAATTTTCAATTATGATGATTATTATTATTATTATACCATTAAGCCAAATCCCTTTCGGAGTAAGTGTAACTCGTTTACTCTTTATCGTTGTAAACGAATTATTATTGGTTAAGGATGTACAATAGTTACAGTCAATCTCAAAATTCGATAATCCATCAAATGATTTATAAAATTGACCAAAATATATCTATTATAAATGCTTTATATTTTGGTGGAGGCTTCTAAGTGTGCTTCAGAAGAAAGATAATTTAGGTTGAAATTTTTCATTTTTCAGAACTGACTTAGAGTTTTAGTTTCTGCTTTCTCGTTAGAGAAAAGTTACAATTCTTATCCAATACTAATGGTCAAGGCCTTATTTAATTCTTTGGAGGATTCTCTACAATTCTATTTGTGTAGATTGTATTGAGAAAATTTATATGGAAATCATAATTATTGTAATTGTTATAAACAATAAAAGTTCGAATTCCAATCATCACTACCCAAATAGAATTGTAGGGGATCTTCCCGAGAATTAAATGAGTCCTTGATCTTTAAGATTAGATAAGAATTGTAACTTTTCCCCAACGATATGGCAAAAACTAAGATTGTGAATAACTTCTGATAAATAAAAAACTTCCACCTGAATATTTTTTTTCTGAAGCACACTTATAAGCCTCCTTCAGAATACGCAGCAATTATAAATAGATACATTTTGGTCAATTACACTTACCGCTTGGACGCGCGCCTATCGACTTAGCGCCGGTTTCTCGGCTGTTCATGCTTGAATAATTCTTTCCCTCCCCCCGACCCTCGCACAATGCCGCACGACAGCCCACCAGCCTTGAAAAGGCAGTACCGTAATGCGTAGTATAGAAGTTGTTTACTTGGAGACTTGCGACGCACGTATTTACGAGACTATACATACGGTCCTGAGTGTTTACCTTCGCCTAGTCAGTCGTCGCTTCAAATCTGGTTCGAACTAGATTTCTAATTTCTATCGCGTTAGGACCACAACCCCCGATCATGGCCTCCGTCTAGGCGGTGAGTGTATCTAAATCATCATAAAGATTATTGAATTTAGAGATTGACTGTAACTAGAGTACATCCTTAAGTTTTCATACTAAAGAGGTCACCAGTCTCCTGCAGGAATCTGATATAGACCAAAAAATACAAATTCGCAATAAGACAAATAATTTCTAAAATTAGGTTTCAGTCACGTTTTTAAAAAGCAAATATAAGGTACTCATCCTGGTATAATCATGTAGCTCTGTCGACTAAAGATCCTTCTATATTGAAAATTGTCATTTTAACAAAAAGTAATATTGATTTAACATTCCTCGTGAAATGTTGAAAAAATAAACGCATATTTAGGAGAGCTATAAACACGAGTTGGTTCTTTTAGTAAGCGAAAGTACTAGTAATCTGTTCAATATTTGTGCTAATTGACTTTAGAGGGATGAGCTTGTAATTTTTTTACAATTGTTTATTAAAATGCTTGAAAATCACTATTCCGTTAATCGAACACATAAGTACTTTTTCGATGAGTTAAATTTCCACCAATTCAGATTTAGAAAGAACAATTATTTCCAGTTTAATTACTGAAGCAATTAATTGAAAAATGTTCCCTATGTCTATTAAGGTTTGGTTACTTCTACAAATAAAATAGTGTTCTAATTAATGGAGTAGTAAATCGAGATTATACTTTTCAACTCGAAAAATTTGAGGTCTATTATGCATTCGTGTGCATTTCAAAATACACTTTCTCCACATTTTTGTGACAACGCAATTTTTGACGCAGTCGCTAAAACTGTAATGGGAAAATCTTGTACCCACTAAATTTGTCTGGGGAAAGGATGAAATTCTAGAAGGCTCAAACTAAATATACATCGATCCTTTCAGAATATTCATGAATTACAATTGAATGCATTTACTCTTCATGATTAAAAAATTTTATAGCTGTTTCGGAAATATTCAGTCTTATTTCGATCCGATAAAGTGGATTTTGTACCAATAAGCAATATTCCCTTTCGGGGTAAGCTCAACTCTTGAGGAGTCATGATTATTTGTGTTTAATACACAGCAGGGCACCAGTCTCCCGTCAATAGGCCAACAGCACGCGGTATTTTAAGACGGTCACCCATCCAAGTACTAATCCCGCCCAACGCGGCTTAACTTCAGTAATCGGAGGGGAACAGGTTTTTGAGCGTAGCATACATTGTTTCATAAACTATTCAATTATTTTCAAGTATTCAACGTGTTATGATTGATGCTACGTAAATTGAAAATTGACAATTGATAAATCAATAAGTGTCGAATATTCAACATATAAAAATGTTGAAGGAACGTGCTCCTTTTGATAAAAAATCGAAATACCGATAAGCAGGAAATTCAATGGAAACTGACGATTCGCACTGCATTCGCTCGAATAAATCGCCTGAGCTACATACATATGAGACGTGTTCAAGGTATTCCCCGCAAGATATTGCGCTCATATTCGCAGTGCGAATAGTAGGTACGGAATTGTGCCGTTTTTCGTAATAAATGGTCCCGGAATACACACGAAAAGGAATTGTCACGGTTATTAGGTACAACTTTCGCTCTGCAAAATATCCGCGGGCGTTTTCACCTTCGCGCGAGCCTGCCCGTGAAATATAGAAAACATTCGTTTCAAAGACGTTCGTGCTACTAACTTGCAGAACCTTTTCCACGGCCAATTTCTTCTCGAATTTATCTTCTGGATTTACTGCAATTCCGCAATCTGACAATTCATATCTTCCAGATATAAGCGGCCTTGAATTATTACAATTTCAGTCTCCACACTCTTATTTACTAAGAAATATATATAATTTTAAAAAATTCATTTGGGAACAGTTCATCTCTAAATTTTGAGTCTAACAGTCTACTAAGGACAATGCAAAAAAATGGTCTCCGATGCTCTTGGAAATCAAATATAAACCAGCTACCATTTTATGGGGGGGGGGGGCTGTTAAATATTCTTTAATAATTGCCCACATAGGAACAAATAGAATTTTGTACAAAATAATTTAGCTTCATTGCAAAGCAAAAAATAAGAGAAAATTGAATTTTCTCATTATTGACGAATTTACAACAAAGTGATTGAATTCTCAAATGGAAAGATGAACTTCCTATCAAGAAGTTGAATTTTCTACTAAAGAGATGAATTTTTAGGGCAAAATATTCTTTCTTAAAATCTTATAGATTCATTGGAAAATATCATACAGTTCAGCAAATTGACAACTCTTTTTCAAAATTTCATTTTCTAACGAATATGGAATTATTAAAAAAAATTTTCATTTTCAACCAAATAATTAGTTTCTACCTCCAATTTTCTGCCAAAAATATAATTTTTTAACGGCAAAGTTAATTTTTAAACAAACAGTTACATTTTCTACCAAATTCTCGGATTTTTGTGCAAAAAAGAGGAATTCAAAAAAAAAACAGGGAAATGTTCAACAAGCAAGTTTAATTTTCAACAAGAAAAGATGGTTCTCCAACCTGATAGTTGAATTCTGAAGCAAAAGGATGGATTTTAACCGAAAAATATATACTTTTCCCAAAGGAAGACGAATTTTCAACCTAATAGATTGATGTTCAACTGAGAAAAATTAATTTTCAGAAAAAAATATCAATTTTCAACCAAAAATAGAATATTAAGATTTTTTTTTGACAAAATTAACTATCAATTAAAGAAAAGGCAAATATTTCACAATATAGTTTGGTTTTTAACCGAAGAGATATCAAATAAAATGATGAATCTTTAATAAAAAAAATGGATGAATCCATTTTCGGTTGAGAATCAACTTCGTAATTAGTTAAAAGTGAAACTAATAAACATTCATTTTGATGGTTAAAGATTTAACTATTCTATGAATACTTGTTTTTGTGTTCAGAAAAATAATTTTCAAACTGACAATTCAACTTCTCAAGTTTTGATCGAAAAGTGAACTACTTGTTTCAACGTTTAACAACCATGATAAAAATTCATTTTATTAGTTGTAGATCTATCTGATTGGTTGAAAATTAAACTCTTTAATTCGGTATTGAATTTTTTTGCAGAAAATTCTCTATTTCATCTTAAAAATTCCACTGATCTTCCAGAATCTGTCGTTTTTGGTAGAAAATTCTATTATATTGATAAAAATTGGAATTGTTTCTAGAGAATATGCTTTCTCGGTTGTTTGGTTAAGAAATAATCGTTTTCATTAAGCATTTAGGATTCAATAATTTTTTTGAAAATTCGTCATTTTTCGGTTGAATTCAACTGTTTTCGATTTAAAGTCGGAATCCTTATTAGTTGAAACGTCGAGTGTTACATTTTTGTTGAGAATTCATCTAGACTGTTTTTTATTCAAAATGAAAATAATGTTTTGCTTGAATAAATTTACAATGTAGATATTACATTTTTGTTAAGAATTCATCTTTTTTGTTTGAATTATACTGTTTTTCATTTAGAATAAAAATAATTTTTTGCTTGAATAGAATTAGAATATTAAAACGATTACACTTTCCATTAAGAATCAATCTTTGTTTACTAAAAATTCAACCACTTGGTTGGAAGTTAAAATTCTTTGTTAATAATTCATTCTTTTGTTGAAGATTCATATTTTTATTAAATATATCATTATTCTGTCGAAAATCTAACTATTCGCTCAAAAAGTCATGATTTGTAAAATCGACGAAAACAGTACCATTGTTTATTGCTGCTAATTTTGCAGAGGAAATCTAAACGTATCGTTTAGATTAGAATAATCTATTGTCCCAATGATGACTAGCTAAATGTATTATTCATTTTAAAACATGTTTCAAGAAAACATGCAGTAATAATTGTTTTGGTGAAAGAAATTTTTCAAAATTAAATTCAATTTCATTTGAAAATAACAGCCTATAAATTTTTAATGCAGTAAAATGATAAAATACACATGAATTCTTCACAACGTACTCGTAAAATAGAAAAACTCCTCTTGCAGAATTATAATAAATGCATCCTGAATACTGAAAGCCCAGAAAGATGATACTCTAAGATAGGAGCTAGCGTTTGAAAAATAACTTTTTCTAAAAGTAGTTCGAAAAGCTGCTTTTCCTCCCATGTTTTCATACCATTTTCAAAAGATAGCGAGGAAAATAGTTGATTCAGGGTAGAACCCCGGCTTACCTGTAACGGCAGCAGTACGCATACAAATCAATTGCTGGCATCACAATCATGTGAATCTGTGTGTTAGGAAAAAGTGGAAAAGCAGAAAGACAGTGTTTTTTGTTTATCGCGCAAAAGACCTAACATGCGCAGTGTGGACTCTGCAGTTTGCTAGAATCAGCACTACAGTCCGGTTAGAGACAGCTGAACGAGGATCGCAATCGATAGAACAACTTCACTCTCTATATCAATTTTTATATGACTGCGTATACGTGAAACTGGTTTCTGCGTTTACACTCACAGGCCACAATTAGTTTTTGCTCCTCTGTATTAAGGATCTACTCGTTATTTTATTAGCCTACAATTACCTCACTTTTACCACTCACGACTGTGGTATCATATTTTTATAAGAGAAAAATTTCACAACATATAATTAGTTTAATTTTTAAGCATAAAAAGCAGAGAAGTATTTCAAGTCATTTAATCCTATTAGTTTAAATATTCTAGGTCGGTTGAAAAATGAGAGGATCGAATTCACAACAACGAGTCTTAGAAATCAAAATGCCTCGGGCGTTTGATGTTGAAAGCCGACATTTCAATACGTGAAAACAATTCTAAAACACACAAACGGAATTATTAATGCAAGAGCAGGTTTCGTGTTGATCCGTTTAACGAACCCGCTCTTCCAATTAGCACTTATACACGAAAAAGTCCCTAAATCTAGGAAAAATTCCCACTGATCTGGCAACACCGTCAAACGCGAATTGGGTCATCGAGAGTATTTGAGCCTTTATGTTGAATCTTTCATCAACATGGAATTTCACATCACAAATATATTTTTCATAACAGGATTAACCAAGGAATTTTAATAAATTTTTTATGGAAACAAGAATGGACACTGATGGAATAGATTTGCATTTTTTAAACTTTTGAACCTTCCACAATTATAAATTGTTATTAATATTTCAATACCTTTTTCAAAGACCTCTCAATATTACACATTATTCATTTTGTTCAATTTTGAGTTCCTGATCAAGTTTTTAATACTACAATTATTGTTTTTTAAAGGAAATGAGACGACTTATATTGTAATATCTAGATGAATACCATTCAAGTGAAGTTATGAGTAATTAAAATTTCGAGGTGTTTTTTCGAAAACATAAGTTTTCAAACCCTTTCGAATTTAACGCGACTTTGAGGTTTTCTTTCTTGAATCTATAGTGTGGTGAATTCTCGTCTTTGGAAATCTAGCCAATGGGCACGAAATTTAAAGACGTTTCTAGAACGTCTTAAAATCGTTTTCAAGACGTGAAGTTTAGAAGACGTTTTAATAATGTCCAAAACAACGACCTATAGTCAGGCAAAAAAACGTCCCAAAAACGTCTGAGGTTCCAAATACGTCCTAAAAACGTTTTTCGAACATTGTATGTTTTTAGGACGTTATTTGGCCCGACTTAGGACGTTTTTAGAACGTCCTAAAAACGTCTTTGGTCATTGGTACCTACTGGGTACCAAAAGAAATTTGGAAATTTTGAAACCTTCATTTTTTCCTCATTTGCACGAGTCTCTTTATAAATCGGTTTTATCATGAAAAATTGTTGAAACACTTTAACTGAGATCCGAATCTAAAAGGAATGCTTATTGACATCGTTGAAAGACGATTTCCTCAACAACTCCTCCTATTTTTTGCTCCCAACTTTTGATGAACTTTTTACTTTTAATTTTTTTATTCTTGTGAAAAAACATCCTGTAAGGTTCATGCGAATCATAATAATTTTGCGGCCAGGAGAATTTCTTTCCAATTCTTCGAATTTTTCATACTGGCAACAACCGATTCGATAAAATGCTAAGAAAGAAATGTTGCTTATTGAAAAAAGTTGTGCCAAAAATATCTCACTTTTTAATAATTTTTTTTGAGAACTGGTACTTCATCCACAAAGAAAATATCCTGTGAGTTTTATGCGGACAAGAATATTTTTACGGCTGCAAGGTTCTTTTTTTTATTTTGAAAAATATATGATTTGAACTTTTATTACCAACAATTCCCCGAGTGGATGAAAAAAACAATGTCAGTTTCAAACAGTTCTACAATAAATACCTCTTACTTTTACATGATATCTTGCATCATTTGCAAGAATAATTAAGAAATTCAATTTTTTCAGAAAAAAGTTCTTTTAGTCACATTAATTTGTCCCGCATAAAACTTGCAGAAAACAACTTTCCATGTTTTCATAATTTAGCCAGGTAGACAAAGTCGGGCCTCATAGAAAAACCCACTTTTTATTGTATCCAAAAAATTGTTCAAATTCGTGCTCATATAAAAAAGATATTTTATAAGTTTTATGCAGGCCAAATCATTTTCGTGGTCATAAAAGAGTAAAAGGTAATTGTTGTACAACTTTTTCAAGTATACATAGTATTTTCTTCTGGTTTCTACGACTTGGTCGATGTTTGAAATATAAATGCAAGAAGTAAAATTGTAGGAAAAAAAATTTTGTCATATCCACGGAATAGGGTTAGCCCGCATGATGTCTTTATTAAAGAAGCCACGATTCAGAAGAAAAGTTGAACAAAAGTAAAATGGAGTTTTTGAGAAAGTTTACTTCGAATTTTTTCAGAAAAACGACTGCTCTTTAGTTAAAGTTCAACTTTTTGGTAACTTTCTTGTGGATTCTGAAAGACGACAATTAATTTCATCAGATTCAAAAAATAAAACTTCAACAACACGTTAGGTTGTGTGTTATAAGAGTTTGAAGAGAAAGAACAGAGTTCTTTCTGCCCAGAAATTTCGAAACTTTCAACAGCGCAAAAATGTTTTTTTTTTTTGTTCTTGATGCGTTAAAAAACGTGTTGTTTTTTTTTCTTCGGGAAACAACTGACACTGGAGCCAGATTCAAAATGGATTCAGTAAGAGGATATCTTTAATCAAAAAATTATGAGTTTTCAATCATTTTTAATCTAATTTCTCAATTTCAGAATCTCAGCTTAAACTTTCCCGAACACGAACGTAACTAGTTTGTCATCATTCAGATTTAAACACATCATTTTGCAAGTTCATGAACTGTCATATCCAATTTACAATTTTTTGAAAAAAGGTCCAAATTTTATAAATCGTTCAATTTTAAACGTCTCTACACGTAAATCAATCAAGTTTTATGTTCCCAACAAACATTTTTTTATTTCCAACTTCAAAATTTGAACTTTATATATTCTTGGGGCATCAAGCGAAACGGGAATTCGGGAGTATCTCGGGAGTTAAAATTTCAGCAGGGAAAACCTGGAAAACCCCTAGAAATTTTATTTAGGACCAGTAATTTTTCCCCACTATCGCAAAATCTACCCTTTTTCTTTCAAAATTCTTGGATGCTTAGAACTCAAGTACTCATTATGATGAGAATGTAAAAATCCAGTTTTCTAAGCTATAGCTTAAAAAACTCGCAATTATAATGTTCGAAAAGTTTTGAGAATAAACTCTGATGTTTATTGAAACTATCATTGTTCAATCTATAAATGACCAAAAATCCTATTTTTTGTCAATTCTTTTTAGTTTTAAAGTCTCCTATTAAACTTCTAGCCGAGGATATGTCTTTTTCAGTTGAAAATTAAATTGTTTTGTTGATGATTTGTATTGTTCTTACTGGTTTCAAATTCAACTATCCTTATGGAAGTTCCAAACATATTGAATGGTTAAAAATTCATTATTTGTTGTTAAATATTCATCTCGATTTTGGTTATGTAACACTTGTTTTTGGTTGAAAATTCAACAATTTTTCGAGGAAGTCAACACTTTCGGTTGAAAATTCAATTCCTTCATGGAAACTCAACGGTTTTGTAGAAAAATAATCTTTTGGGCTCTGAATGATATTTTTTCCCCAAAAAATTCCGTCGCAAATTCGTCTTTTTGGGTTTAAAGTTAATTTCTTCGGTTTTAGATTAATTTTGGTAATACTCTGTTTCTTCTGTTAAATTTTTGAACTGAAAATTCAATCAGTCCATCTCTGGTTGAAAATTATTCATATTAAGTTCGAAGCTAAACTATTTTGTTGAAGAGCCATTCTTTGTTTTTTCTTGAAAATTGAACTGTTTTGTAGAATTTGGTATTTTTGTTTGAAACTGGTTTTCTTCTTGACCGAAATATCCTTTTTGGTAGGAAATTCAACTATTCGGTAGATTGAACTACTTTCTGCAATATTCATTCGTGTACTCAAAGATCCACTTCTTTGGTTATAATTTTTTTGTATTCAACATTTATTTTTAGCTGAAAATTGAGTTGTTCCATAGATTTTTGGTTTTCTTGAAAATTTAACTGCATAATTGAGATTTGGATTGATTTGGTAAAAATTCATCTTTTTCTTGAACGATTCATCGATCTTGTTGAGAATTCCTTTCTCTGGTTGGGAAATTACCTGTTTAAAATTTGGCTTCTTTGGTACGAAATTAATCCTTTTGTTCGAAAAATTTATCTTTTTGGTTGAATTTGGTTTGTTTTATTGAAAAGTCAATTTTTAACTTGAAATTTGAAGAATTTGAAATTTAGTATTCAAAAAAATAGTAGGATGAACTTTTTATGCCTACTCTTTCCCTCTTTTTCCAAGACAAACAACTTTCTTTTTCATACTTTACTTTTATTATCATACCATTAAGCCAAGTCCCTTTCGGGGCTTGATATTTCGTAAAAAGGAAACACCTCAATCACGAAATGAGGGGAAGCGGAATTGAATCCGACGGCATTTTCGTTTGAGATTGTTATTGTTTATAAAAAGGAATTATATTCAAAAGAATATTGATCATATTCGAACAATAATAGATTATTTGAGTGTTAAATACAACAGTTTAATTGTCTATAAATAATATATTGTAAAAAAATATTATGTATTATGTAAATCTAAAGTCGACAGTTTCGTCGTTTTTATGTTCTAATATTTTGTATAAAATGTGGAATGGAATCCAAAAATGAGAGGACATACTTGTGTTTATAACTCTCCAAAATATGCGTTTATTTTTCCAACATTGCACAAGAAATGTGTTTCCAATATTCTTTTTTGTTATAGTGATAATTTTCAATATAGAAGAAACTTTGTTCGGCCTGATTATCCCAGGATGAGTACCTTATGCTTACTCTTTAAACTTGCCTTAAAAATTTAATTTGAAAAATTGTTTGTTTTATTGAGAATTCGTATTTTTTTATCCTTACACTCAGGAGTGTTTCTATTAATTTCAGATTTTTCTTCAATGAAACTAAATATTTTGTACAAAATTCGACTAGCCCTTATTTGAGCAGTTTGTAAGAATTTCTAACAGATTCTTGCAGGAGACTGGTGACCCCCTCAGTGTGAAACTTAACCAATAATAATTCGTTTACAATAATAAAGCGTAAACGAGTTACGCATACCCCGTAAGGGATTGGGCTTAATGGTATAATAATAATCAAAATAATATAAGTGTTCATCTTTTCTACGTTCTAAATTCGTTATCATTAGAGATCCTGATTTAAAAGATTTCCTACCTATAAAAGTTTCATGCAAGATTTAAATTTAGAAAATTATAGACTTTCCTGAGCATGAAAATCTAATTTGGCATCATCCGGAATGTAACATTCTAACTTGAAATGATATCCTGACTACAATGCAAAGATCGTTGATTTTTGAAAGCTTGAAGTTAGCGAGAGTATGTTAGCTAATACAGCACTTATCAATCTTCCACCTTTTAGTATATCTTTTTCCATTTTGATGGTTTATTCAAGATTTGATACTTTTTGATGCGAAATTGTCATAATTCAGTTTGAAAGGAGGGTAATAAGGCAATTTGGACGATTTGGAATATTTTAATTTAAAGTCGTACCGAAAATAACTAAAACTGTGTGGGAGTAATGGTTGGAGGAGAGTGTGTGGGGCGGTTTCCAATCTTAATACGTACCTGAAAACGATGTTTCTAATATAAAGCCACTGGACCTGGAGAATTGCGTAGGTAGGTATCTTCTTGAAACGGACAAAACTGGTTTTAAGATTCTTCTCTCGCGCTCGAAGGATTCGATCAAAGTCGGGAACTCGTCTTAGTTTCGGGTCGGTCCTATCTCGACGAAAAATCTATGTCAACCGACATGTTGACACGTGTTCGGGCATTGCACGAGACTCCATAGAAGTCAGGTAACTGGAATTCCACAGTGTCGGATTTCGCAGTGTCTGGGCCATGCATATTCGCATAAACGCATCTTTTGCCAACTATGCCTCACTCTCGGATTTCATCCGAGTCGTGGATCAAATCTATGCGAAAAAACAGACGTGAGTGTTTGTCTACAGAAAACGAAAGGTCATGTCACTGCAGCTATCCTGTTGCCTGATTTCAGATATGAATTTCATTTCATTATGACGAGAGTTGCTTGCCACTATCGTCGGATGGTCTTGCTCCCTGCCGAGCTTACCACTTCAAGAGATATAAATGCAAATGATCTATATTATTTCACAAACTTTTCTCAACTAGAACGAGAACATGAAAAAATGATCAGCATCAGCCCTGAGTCGTCTTGCAACACCAATGTTTCAAAGTTTGAAAACTTAATCAAGAACGCAAAGGCCATGTGATATATGTGAATATCAATGTGACAATCATACAAAAAGTATAATCAGTGTATGCCGCTTGTAAATATAATTATGTTCATTCACACAAAGATATTACAAAATTATTACAATTTGTATAAAACTTTAATGAGTTTACAATATCATCTGTCAATGTGAAGCTGATGTTAATGAAGTCGATCTTTCATTTCCTGCTACTACTCGTTCTATCGTAACCGTCCTTGAACTACGTGTACGGAGTGGCAGACGGTATGATAATCGTGGCCATATATCGTAACAAACGTTCGACATTATCAAGAAACATTACGACTGGATTAATGTTGTCTTACTGAATATTAATCGTGTTTATTCCAGATAATCTAGATGGTTCTTTTAAACCACTAACCAACTACATCCTATATTCGAGAGTGACACAGTACGCAACCAGTAACTGCATTTTTCTATGTTTAATGTATGCACCATATTTCAGCGCGAGTGTTAAACTACCCTGCGAAATTGTCATCAGCGCGCAACTAAGATCTTCCAGTCTGATAGGAAAGAGGAAATCTCTCTTCAGACAAATGCTTGGAAAAACGAACACGGTATAAAGCAATCTGAAATGTTACGTGAAATACTAAAATATCTAGGAAGAGGAAATCAAAAGCTTTTAAGGAAAAGAATACTCTGCACTGTCCTTATACTGAATCTAATCTCAATTTAGAGATTATATCTGATAAAATAGATTCATGTTTAGATTGACTACATCCACGATTTATTGTTAAGTATTCACGTTCACAATCATTTGTTCTCTATTTCATGAGAAACCGATCTCCTTTTATGTAACTGTTGCAAAAAAACCTGATGAGGCAGATTTGCTAACCGTTAGGCGACTTTGCCGTTGATTGAAAAACGAGATACCTATTCCTGAACTATATCCTAATTGATTTCTTGATGAATCGTTACTTTGGCATTCCTATATCTCTCGAACTAAAAAAAAAAAAGAAAAAACTACATCTGACTTGAGAGAGGAAGAGAAATTAGAGAACCTATTACGTACAAACTAAACTACATAGCCTGTAATAACCTTGACGTGCTTTTAGTGCACAAGTCGTAAATTCTGAATAGGTTGTTTTTACAATTTCACAGTAATGTGAGGGACTCGATAGAGACGTCCGCTGCATCATTTCTGCACTTTAAACACAAGTAACGGTTCCGGAACGTACAATAGAAATAAAATACGACCATGCGACCTACGAGGACCAATCATTCAATTAACCCTGTCAAATCCTCTGGGTACAATTTTATTTAATAAAGCCGACTCGAAGTTCGTCAGAGGCGAAACGATGTCATTAGTTACATTCGCGCCCGTTGATCTGAAGATGCTTTTTGCCTCCTCTGGAGCTTATATTCGTCTTCCCTTCGTCACCAACGAGACAAGTGGGTCATAAATTGTGAGACAGATCTTCCTCGCCTTCCACGTTCGTCTTTTCATTGCCGCACATATTCGCCGGAATGGCCATTATTTACATATCTCCGGATTCCATTTTCCACCTCAATGTATTTCTTCCGCACCATAAAAAAATGACATTATCCTTTCCCCAGCTTTTATGCTACCCACAGAATTAACAAGAAAATGCCAATTCAGTGGATAAAGTAAGCATTTCTGAGCATTTGTACGCATCTGTCACGAGCCAGGAGCCAGGAGTAGAACTGGAAGCTCGTTATGGACCTTTTCAATGTCTACATGCTCTACCAGCATTAGTTCCGTTTAATTAGGTAGGAAGGACATCGAGCGGATACCGGACTCGTGTAAAGCGTAATCCAAGAGAGAATCCGATCTACCAACGTTATTCCACGAGTTAGCCATAGTGTGGTATCGTGATAATAGAATCTGCACGTTTGGCCGTGCCTACGGCGTATTGGTGATCCGATCGAGAGTTAAAAGAAATTTCGCAGTCAAATTTATTCCAATGATTCGTGCGATTATACACATACCAGGCAAACCAGTTTGCATAAAAATAATTACTTTTAATTCCGCCAATTCCCGTACAATCTACCGTTTGATATTTACCTTAAATGGTCTGCAGGGGTAATCGAGCTGAAGCTCGTCTAGATTCAATGGTGAATTGAGAGCTGGTCAAGGAAGATACCTCAATCTGAGACTTGGGTCTCTTTGAAATTGATAGCTTAAATTCCTCTTAACTTGTTGAATATACCTACTAAACTAGTTGATATGTCAATAAGTTGATATGTCAATAGGTTAATATGTCACGATTAGCCGTATATGCGGATACAATACGACAATCGTGAAAAGAATTGCACCAGTAAAAGAGAGAATATGGTCACGTGTCAGAAGATTTATGAGCATTTTGATTCCGTAATTCGAGATCAGACCACAGATATATGGAAGGACAAGACTGGAAAAAGATGCAGCAGGAGCAGTATCGTACAGAGGCGGCTACCGTGTCATGCTACCATGCGTATCGATACCGTTTGGGACGATTCAGTTTGAAACGTAAATCTGTAATTGACCTGCAGTCTGTCCGAGTGTTTCGCCAACAAACGTAGGATCGACTGCAAGGCCCTATCGACGTTATACGTATAGAAACATAATTCTGGTTAACGTTATATCCGCTTCTGCGATTGGTTCCCGTTGTATCGATAGGAACATGATCACCCGTCTAGGATATCGGTGACACAGATATAGAACCTTGAACTGCTCGGTATTCGTATTCCACTGCTGTTCCACAGTTCTACTGCCTCCAATCCTCTGGCTTCTGATTTTCATTTTCCACGAATAACTAGGAATCACAACCAATCCATGCAAATGATACGTGCTTCACTACCATAGAGCTTCAGAGGCTCTCTCTTCTTCTACTTTCTCAGTTACATACTTTGCTGTTTTTAAAAGAAAGCTCTTATAAATTTTCTCTTTTAATTTTCTATTTTAACCCTCTGCCAGTGCTGATTTGGTTGCATGGTATAGAATTATTGATGGCGTTACGTGTGCATGTCCCAAAAATACTTATTGAGTAGATTGTTTCCAAGTAGTCATCTCATCGTTGTTTTGTGTATCCAGCTTATATGAGCCTTCCCCGGCTCCTTGTTCTTTTTATTCCTAGCATATCTAAAGTTTCCTTAACGCGTTGCCTAAGAATTTTCTTACGAGAGCCCCTCCCGTTGTCTTTTGCTGAGAAAACTGATTTTCAAGTAGTACGACGGAACGCAGCTCGGTACGTATAAGTAAAAGGAGTTTGCATACCGTTCTGGAACGAGCACCAGGAGACTCGACGATCTTTTTTCTCTCCTCTCAAGGCCGACAAACTCGGTTTACTAAAGTGGCATTTTATAAGACGTAACAAGGTCACACGCGGCTTTGCCTGGTCTCTCTTCCTTGACTTCTTTCGCATGTTCTCTCCTCTTCTATCTATCTGCAGCAGGTAGTATTCTCATAATGTTGCGACACCGTGTTCCGCGCAGACCAGCCGTGCAAGGAGCGAGATGCCACAACACCCCTCTTCTGCATCCCAGTCCATGAACCTCGTCACTAGGTCTTACTCTTTCATCCTCTCTCTCTCTCTCTTGCTTTATTTCCATATCTCTCTCACTCTTTCTCTCTTATTTATCTCTTTCCTTTCCACAGGTACGAACGTACGAGTGTTTCTTTGTTTTTCCTTGCAAAACGACGCAGTGCAGATGAATAGATAGAGACTAATTTTCAGCATTCATTAGAACCAGCACTACGTGCTGGAATCCGTTCACAACACGTACCAAGAACCGCCGACAATATTCTCGACTCGTAAAATAAAGAACCGTACAGAGAAAACTGAGCTTCTATCTTTCAACTTTACATCCTTCTGGATGCTAGCCTCCCTAATTCTCAAACCTATCGTGAAACCGTAGCTAAATTGATAATGATAATACCAGATGACGCTTCCGTAAGATACATCGCTGCTTTAGGAGACCAGTAACCGATACCCTTCGAAGCTACTTGGATAATAGAGATGGATGAAGAACCAAGATTTTTTGTTTTTCATGAATTAATAACACTGGTTCCAGAAGAAGAAGTTCATGATTTATGCTGAAGCATAACAATTAAGAAAATCTTTCGCAACATGATGTCAATTACTCATGGCATGTAAACGATATCACGTTGCCAACTTCTTCTCTGCTGCCTTTTGTAGTGGGTTGATACGGTAAAGGAGTCTGCGACAAAACATAGCGGTTGAAACATTAAACCTGAGAAGCCATAGTCAGGATTCTTTATGGACCTACGGTATCTCGTAACAAAGTGGCGTGACTATAATATTAACGGCATACCGCGATATGCTTCGTATCGCCACACACAGTCGTAAATAAAGAACGAAGGTGCTTTCCAATTAGTACAGTTGAGCCCTGCGACGTTTTCTCTTCAAGAAACACAAAACACTTTCGTCAAATATCAGTTTCGTCGTTATAATAATTCCTGTACAAAAATGCAATCTCTCAAAAATCTTTTCTCTTAAAAATCTTTTCCTTCAAAAACACCCTCAGAAAAATGTCTGCTCTACTACCAGAAAAATAATAAGCACATATTTAACACGAATCCTTAACGAGGCATTTTCTTGGGTGTGATAAGCAGCTGGTATGATCAAAAATGAGGTGGTGTGGACTGTATAGTGTAGATCCTTATCGTCAAGATTACATAACAGGAAATCTAACATAATGATTGAGGACACTGGAAACATCAATCTCGAAACAAGAATTCTAAACGATATTCTTTATTCTCACGATTGGCAACTTAAATTTTAAGCAGAGGTTGTTGCCTTTCCATTTAAGCACGTGCTGGTTATTTATAATATATGAAGGAACTGCGGACTTTGAACCCTTTATACAAGATTGAAAAGTGGTGTAGTTTTGGTTTCATGTTCAATCAAACGTTAAGGTGTACACTGTACAACGCGTATTATTTAATTCCTATCGCACAATCTTGACATCTGAACTAAGTATGACTCACGTTTCGTTGTACCCGCGTGTTCTGTTAATGTTCCGTATGGTGACAAGGTGAACCCACGTAAATGTACTTGCGAATATAATACTTTGATATCACTTGTACCGCAAGAATGATATCTGACATAATGGATTAGTTCATTAAGGGCTGATTTCTTCCGATAAAATCTCAAGGATGATATCTATTCTCTACTCAATAGAGCAAATGATCTGCAGATTCAATCCTCATTGAACCTAGTTCATTCAATTATGATTTCTACTCTGAAGTACATCTTCGTGAAAACATTTTTAGAGGTATTTGATATACCATATCTGTGCACTTTTAGTCTGGTTCCCCTAAACGAATTGCACGTCAGCGAAATTTAATTTTTATTTTCTGATTGAGCAGGACGGTGTGATTCTCCCCCGCATTTCTAGAGCCATGTATTATTGTAACGAGAGTGAGATACGCAGCGACGCAGAAGTGGTCGATCCCCTCGACACGACGCGACGTCCCCTAGCCGCATTAAATACATAATCTCGCGCAAATAATGGCGGTTGTAATTAAAAGTTGTCCCATCCACTTCCAGCGCGATGAAATCCCTCGAGAGAAATATCTTCAGTTCTCTGAGGATGGGTGCAGATACCGATGTACAGAGCGGGTTCAGTTTCGCTTGTCCTGCGAGTTTAATCGACATCCCAGTCATCTCTGAGAGCAAGAGGGAAAGCTTTTTATGCGATATACCTGTTCGATCTTCAGCATCCTCATGGTGGGAACTCATTCGCTATCGCTTTTCGATGGACTCGATTCTCGTTGCGGATCCTTTTGTTCAAGAACGCATTCAAATCTTTCCTGGACTCTTGGCCGTTAATAGCGTTAAGAACCGCCTGCGTCGTACGCACATCACAAAGCCGTTAATCATGACTTCTTTCAGGTTATTGCCATTGTTACTTCGTCACAATCAGTCGATACCAACGCTCCAGCTTTCATTCTTGAGGTTCCATTGCAATTAACACCATCGCGGATTTTTATTCAGGAAGAGAGTTTCATTAAGCTCATCTGGTTGATATCAAGCATTGATGGATTGATTAGTAAAGTTCTGTATTCAATAGGGAATTTATTAGCTCAAGTTTTATTTTCGCTATTAGTAGGCTCTTGAAGAAACAGTACATGATACGTGAACGATCTAGGATTATAGAGATTAGATAGTGTAATTGGATGATGTGATTAGATTTCTATTATTATTATTATCATTATTATTATTATTATTATTATTATTATTATTATTATTATTATACCATTAAGCCAAATCTCTTCCGGGGTAAGCGTAACTCGTTTACTCTTTATCATTGCAAACAAATTATTATTGGTTAAGTTGCACACTGAGGAGGTCACCAATCTCCTGCAGGAATCTGTTAGAAATTCTTACAAACTGCACAAATAAGAGCTAGTCGAATTTCGTACAAAATAATTCAGTTTCATTAAAGAAAAATCTGAAATTGAGAGAAAAACTCCTAAGTGTAAGGAACAAAAAATGTGAATTCTCAATGAAACAAACAATCTCAAAGTTAAATTTGAAGGGAAGTTTAAAGAGTAAACATAAGGTCCTCGCCCTAGCGTAATCATGAACCTCTGTCGACTACAGATTCTTCTGTTTTGAAAATTGTCACTTCAACAGAAAAGAATATTGGAAACACATTTCTCGTGAAATGTTGGAAAATTAAACGCATGTTTAGGAGAACTAAATACAAGTGGGTCCTCTCGAGTCTAACTGTCTACTGAAGACAATGAAGAAAAGAGTCTCTGCTCTTGAAAATCAAATATAAATTTATGGGAGGAGAAAGACTGTTGAATATTCTTGAATAACTGCTCACATAAGAACTAGTCGAAATTTGTACAAAATAATTTAGCTTAATTGAAAAGTGAAAAAAAATAGATAATTGAATTTTCTCATTCATGACGAATTTACAACAAAGAAGTTGAATTCCCGAATGGAAAGATCAACTTCCTATCAAGAAGTTAAATTTTCTACCAAAAAGATTAATTTTGAAGCCAAAGAACATGGATCTCCAAATCAAGAAGACGAATTATCAGTAAAAAAGTTGAAGAAGAATATAATTGATCAATAGAAAAAGGAATTTTTCGCGAAATAATTTATTTTCCAAATGAATAGTTTTATTTTCAATTATGATTATTATTATTATACCATTAAGCCAAAACCTTTCGGGGTGAGCGTAACTCGTTCATGCTTTATCATTGTGAACGAATTATTATTGGTTAAGTTGCACACTAGGGAGGTCACCAGTCTCCTGCAGGAATCTGTTAGAAATTCTCAGAAACTGCTCAAATAAGAGCTTTTCGAATCTTGTACAAAATAATTTAGTTTCAATATAGAAAAATCTTAAAATATGAGAAAAACTCCTAAGTGTAAGGAACAAAAAATACGAATTCTCAATGAAACAAAAAATTTCAAAGTTAAATTTTCAGGCAAGTTTGAAGAGTGAATATAAGGTACTCATTCTGGTGTAATCATGTAGCTCTGTCGACTAAAGATTCTTCTATTTTGAAAATTGTCACTTTAACAGAAAAGGATATTGGTAACAATTTTCTCGTGAAATCTTGGAAAAATAAACGCATATTTAGGAGATTTATCAACACAATAAGGGTCCTTTCGAGTCTAACTGTCTACTGAAGGCAATAAAGGAAATCAAACTCTTGAAAATGAAACATCAGTTTATGGGGTGGGGTGGAAACTGTCGAATATTCTTGAATAACTGTGCCGTTATAAGAACTAATAGAAATTGGTTTAGTTGGACACTAAGGTCACCAGCCTCCTGCAGGAATCTGTTAGAAATTCTTACAAACTTCTGAAATAAGAGCTAATCGAATTTTGTACGAAATAATTAAGCCTAATTGAAAAAAAAAAAAAAAAAATTAGATAATTGAACTTTCTCATTAATGACGAATTTACAACCAAATAGTTGAATTCCCGAATGGAAAGATGAACTTCCTAGTAAGCAGTTGAATTCTCTACCAAAAAGATGAATTCTCAAATCAAGAAGACGAATTATCAGCAAAAAAGTTGAATTTTCAAACAGAAAAAAAAGAATATGATTATTCAACAGAAAATCGATAGATTCCGTTGAATCTTGTAGAAATGAATATTAATGAATTCAAAATTCATTAAATTAAAACATTGTTAATTATTTAAAAACGCCTGTAAATAATTTTTTAAAATTATTGTTGTATGTTGTAGAACATTCTGAACTGTAGTAGAACACCCCAACTTTTTGCACAAGGGTGGTATAATAGTAAAGTTATCGTAAAACATGTTTTTAAATGTTCTGGAAAATCCCGAATTATAGGTCTAAGGGTAAATGTTGCAACATTCTAAAATGTTATAAAAGATGAATAGATTCTAATAATTCAACATAGAATTCAGATTCTTTTGGAAAAATCCATAGGTCTTTATAATATTATGAAGTATTGATCATTCTTAGGTATACTTATTGTCTAATAATAATGTTAAAATATATTCCAGAGCTTTCTAAATGGTATTACTAGGATTGATCGATGTCGCGAAACATTATGAATAATTATTCTCCAAAATTCTGTATTTTATGACAACATCTATAAATACTTCCTAAACTTTCTTTGAATTTCATAAACAGGCCGGATTTACAATGGAAGATGATCAAATTTTGATTCTTATGTTAAGTATACAAACCATCTAACTGAAAGCTTTCATAGCTGAATTAAAAAAAATATAAGAGTTGAAAATTTATTTTCGAAGTTGATCCCGTTATCCATATCTTTAACGGAATATCAGAACGTCAGAACCTCCTTATTTTTTGCAAAGCCGCCTACGTCAGCGGATAAAGTTGTTATATTCTTGCGACAGTTGCATAAGCAATTTTAAATGCCAGCTCTGTTCTTATCGAAAGGACAGCAGAAGGCAGAGGAAGTTCTTCCTTTTATTTTAGAATATTGAAAATCTGCGCGCTCCACAAGAGATAGTATAGGGGAGAGTGGGGAGTTGTGAGCCGGGTTTTGTTTTCGAGGTATATCTTCCATAAAAATCGATAGATTGTAAATGTTTTTAGTATAATTTTTAGAGGACATCTAAACACGACTACTGGCCAAAGGAATTTGAAAAAAATCACCGTCGTCTTTGAAATATTGCAGATTGACTAAAAAAAAAAAACGGCATTCGTAACTTTAGTGGGGAGTTGTGAACCATGTAAAAAAATGTCAGAAAACAGCATATTTTTATAATTTATGTTTATTAAAGTAGTAGAAAATGAAATTCAGAATAAATTTGATGTATTCAGAAGATTTTAAAAAATTAATCAGATTCGCAATTGACACAGGTGTATTACCCTGTCGTCATGTTGGCACCCTTCAAGTGCACAGCACGGTCGCACATGTTACAATGTATTGCATTATTTCTATCTAATTTTTTTGGCATTGTGCCCATACAGATGATGCAGAAGTCTTCATCAACTCCCTTCAATTTCCTACAACTGGTTGCTCATAACTCCCTATATCTGATCTATTTAGAATGGACGCATCGCTATCGATGCACTGAACAATTATCAAAGTTTTCTTTTTTGTTTAGAGAATCAATGGCCTAAGGAATGTTTTGTATAAACTTTCCTCTAGAGTTGTCTGCAAAACGGGCCGGAAAATACCACAAACACAAGTATCAAAAAAAATCTTTCGGTGCGATTCAACAATGAGTTATTCACATGAAGGCCAAGAACGCCTGCAGATGCGATGATTGCTCACTGTAAAGTTAGCTTGGGTCAAGAGAAATACTGAACAGTACATACGACAGACCTAGCAATCACAGCATGGCAGAAATCGAAATGGCTCACAACTCCCTCCGGCTCACAACTTCCCACTCTCCCCTACATTTTTAGATTGTGAAATATAAGCACCAAAATTACATACTGAAACGAATAAATTGGACTTAATATATTCTGAAACTCGCAAATTACAAATAATGCTCACACTATGTAGGCATATGCCTAGAACCTTTCACTTTTACGCCCCTCAAAGATAACAAGATAATTTTAGTGAATTAGAGAGAAATTTTGGTTTCTAGGTACCCATTATAATGTAAAGTTCACTTCAGACATGATTTCTAAAAGAATAATATTCTAGATTATAAGTTACTGAAGCAGTATGAATGTTCGATTTTTTATATACTCAGCTTGTCCCAATCCATATATTCTTATGCTATATACCCATGAATGCATTGCGGATACAAAATGAGGTTATAAAACAAAGTATGCATTTCCAGTTAATTGAACCAGAATCGCATTTATTCGAATACATCTATATTTTGTTCAGTCTAAACCAAGCTGAAAACTTTTAAATTATATTCCTCGATTTTGAAATTTTAATCGTTATAATTATACTTACATGATTTATTGATTGAAGCAAGCTTGCAGACAATAGAAAAACTATATTGAAAGTTCAAATCTAAGAAAATAATAAAGGTAAAAAACTAAGTTAAACTATTGTGTGGCTTTGTTATCAAAGAAATAGTACTCCAAAAGAATAAACCGCCTGCGTAAGAAATGGAAAAATGACCGTTTTTAACCATAATAGTCCTTGAAATATTGTTTGGAGTTTTGGAAAAGTTTGTAAATATTTGCTTGCAGTTCTTATTGAGTCTTTTTTTAATGTTCTTCCCAAACAAACGCATATTTACGAAGTTATAGCGAATAACATGTTCTTTTCAAGACGGTCGACCGTTATGAAAATTGAAGAGAAATTTTTAGATGATATATCCTTTCTCAAATAAGTTGGCCCTGCTTAGGGAAAAGCAAGGGAAAATAGAAACCTAAAATTGCTGCTAAGCGTAACTCGTTTACTCTTTATCATTATAAACGAATTATTATTGGTTAAGTTTCTACTCTGAGGAGGTCACCAGTCGCCTGCAGGAATGTGTTTTATATATATAACAAACCATTTTTTAAATTAAATTTCAAGGCAAGTTTGATCAGTAAATATGCTCTACCAGAAAACATGAATCGTCTACAAACTAGTTAAATTTGTAACAATAAAATATTAATTTTCAACAAAAAGTTTATTTTCTAATAACTGGTCAAATTTTCAAATGACTTTTAAAATAAGATTGTTACACAAAAACCAATTTACAGCCAATACACGAATCTTCAACAAATTGTAACCAGACTTTAAAGAATTGTTGTGCAATACTTAGTGAAATAGTTTATTCATATTTTGTGCAATAAAAAATGCAATTTTCAATGTTAACCTTTTCGATTTATTATACCCGCATTTCATCTCCACAATAAATGTAAAATATGAAGCTAATTCAAATTTTGGAAAACTCTCAAAATTTGGATTTCGTTTTATTGGCATTATTTTTTTATAATTGAATGGTCGGATTTTTGATTGAGAAATCAAATTTCTAATCCGAAAAGCCAAATTCCGTACAATGCAAGGAAAATCTTCATCGAGAGAGATACATTTTTAACAAATAGATACGAATTCCGAGAGAAACAATTAAATTACCTGAAAAGTATGACTTTTTAACGAGATCGTTCAATCTTTGAAGTTGATATGTGAATTTAGGACGAAAAAGTCGAAATCCCAATTAAATTATATTTCAATTTTGAATAATAATAGTTTACTGGCACCAAAAATGATAAATTTCCAACAAAATAATTGAATCTGCAACCAAAACAGTTTGATTTTTAACCAAACAGCCAAATGGGAAATTGTCTAGAAACTGGTGTAATTTTCTATAAAAAAATATGAATTTTCAACTTATAAGTGAATTTTTAACCAAAATAATTTATGTCTTACCTAAATTGACGAATTCCAACAAGTCAGTTGAATTTGCAAGTCAAAAAGGCGAATCTTTAATATAACAGTTGTACATACTTTGAACCAAAAATTATTTTCAACGAAAAGGAACAAATTTTCAACAAAGTTCGTGAATCTTCGACCACGTTGTTGAATTTTCCTAAGAAAAAAAAAAATTCCCAACCAAGAATATGAAAATCAAATCTTCAATTATATTCTTAAACAACAAAGCAATTTGCAACTATTTTCTAAAAAATATGACTTCAACAAAATCGTTGATTGGCGACTTTCAAACTAACTCGTCAAGCTAATAATTCGATTTTTAATCAAATAGCTCAACTTTCGAAGATTCGATATGAATTTTTAACAAAAAAGTTCAAATTTCAACCAAATTGTATTTCAATTTCGAATCATTAATAGTTTACTGCAACAAAAAAGGAAAAATCATCAACAAAGTAATAGAACTTTCAACCAAAACAGTTTGATTTTCGACCAAACAGCCAAATGGGAAAATTCTCTAGAAACTCGTGTAATTTTCTACTCAAAAATAGGAATTTTGGACTGATAAGTGTACTTTTAACAAAAATAATAAAATTATAATCTGAATTGACGAGTTTTACTATAAAAGTTTAATATTCAAGCTAAAAAGGCGAATCTTCAACAAAATAATTGAATCTTCAATCCTCAAATATAAATTTTAAACAAAAAATTATGTTCAATGAAGAGAAACAAATTTTCAAAAAAGTTCATGAAGTTTCGATCACATTGTTGAATTTTCATATAAAAAGGATCATTTCTCAACAAAGAATATGAAAATCAACAAAATATTTGAATGGACGACTCTCAAATGAACTCATCAATCTAATAATTTAATTTTCAATCAAATAGTTTAACTTTTGAAGGTAAGATAGGAACTTTTGACAATGAAGTCGAAATTCCAACCAAATTATATTTCAATTTTTAATCAATAATAGTGTACTGCAATCAAAAAGGACAGATTTTCAACAAAAGTAATTGAATCTTCAACCAAAATGTTTGATTTTCGACAAAATCCCTTTCGGGGTAAGCGTAACTCATTTCCTCTTTATCATTGTAAACGAATTATTATTGGTTGAGTTTCCACATTTTCAACCATTTTCAAATCTTGGTATAATCATGTAGCTGTGTCGACCAAAGTTTCTTCTATATTTAAATTTCACACTTTAGGAAAGAAAATAATTTATATAAACCTTTAAATATTAAAGTCGAATGTCCTACAAAAATCTTATCAACTATTTTTTTATCAGAAATTGAAAGGTTCCAGACATGTAGCCATATATGTGTTCGAAGCAAGTTTTGCTACTCATAATAGAAGGATGAAGTTTGTAACTAAAGCTGTGTCGGTAATATTGTTATGACAGTTGCATGTATATAATATATGTTCTCAAGCATAACGGTTCGTAAATCAGTGTTACATAAAATATTTCTACCATTTTTTATTAGCTTGTGAACCAAGTTTATTACTGGAACTACTCAATTTTCCATGTCAGTCCCAGTGTCTTGTTATTCTTAATATATCCAAGCTAAGTCTAAAGGTGTATTATTAATTAACATTTTATTGGTAATACGCTTCAATAATGTCGTGGTCGTTCAAAATATACGATTGGAAATAATTGCTAATAATTTTCTTGTCGACTGATTATTTTTCGTTCATTTTTTTGGTTACTTTCACTAAGCTGCAATTAAAACGAGGGGACAAGAAAAGCCAGAGATATACGACCGCGTAAATCACTTCTAAACAACGTTAATTACAACTCTGATAACCCTTGGAATACTTCGCGAGTTTCTATTTGCAAGAAGGATTAATCACGTTGTAAAATCAACGATTTTAATGATATATTTTGCCCGCACTTGCAAGGTGTCGATAAGGAAAAGAAGCATCTACTAAAAATGAGATTTTCGAGAAAGCTATTAGAGGGCAAAACTTCAAGAGGAGTTTCATGGCTCGTCTCATGGATTTCGCAGATACCTCGAATATCGGTGCTACGAGGTTCTAAATGCTTTCTTCTTAGGCTTACCCTAAAGCAGCTAAAGATCCCCAAACTTTCAGACCCTTTTGGAACATAAAATGAAAATATTTCTGTTCCTAACAAGTCTCCTCGTCGTAACATCTTCCTGCATAGGATATTCTTTGATTTTTAACAAAGCAGAATACAATGAGATCCAATAACGTGAAATTTAACTCTTGTGGAAAGCGAGACATTTTTGGCTGGAGATCATAGTTCCGGACTATGATTGCTCGAGCCAATTCGACCAACAGCGGCGTATGCCCGGGGTCTTATTAAATTCCGTATCCACTCGAGCGCGATGAGTTCAAGTTCCTCTTCGTGAGAAACTTTTGTCTACGTCTACGAGTACGTGAGACCTAAATGCGTCTATAGCGGTACCGAGAGGAACTCGAAGAATTCGTCATAGAAGAGTGTCCTGACGATTGTTAGCGAAGATGAGAGAGTGAGTCGTCGGAAAAAAAAATTTAATGAAAATTAAGTAGGGGCGTATAGAGAGAAAGATAGAATGATGGAATGATGTATAGCTTATTTAATTCCGCGATTGCTATCGATTTTCTAGAGTAACCGCAACTCAGTGGCGCCAACGTGAGCGAGTGCAAAGCTACTTGAGTGAAGCGAACGAGAAATCAGCGTCTACGCCATTGATTTCAATCATGTATGAAGTGATTGCAATGGACGTTTACCGCATTGAAGTCGTACACTTCTGGATTGCTGGGGCTATATCTCCTGCCTTTCCATTAATACGTCCTTACTCCATAGGAATATAAAATAGTGCTACCTATGGTTTGAGATAAATATGCACCAGGCCGTGTTAGTAATCGATTACTGCGTCGCGTTTATCAGATTGACATAACATTAGGTGTACAATTCTACACGGAGAAACCTGATATGGTTGCAACAACTAAAATTATCAAGTTGCGAGCACTATGGTTGCGTTTTCCACAAGTCTTGTTGGGACATCTTTTATCTAAGTTCTCATATCCAAATGATATAGTTGTCACAACCACAAGCTCGTAGTTGTATGTTGTAGCTCCAAGAACCACGCCATTTGTAGCACAACCATATTCGATTTGTGCCGCTTCTCTTGCGTGTAGTTGGATCAACTCATGATATGGTTGTCACAACTACAATCTTGTAGCTACAGG
>WSXT02227567.1:0-16479 GCA_011762715.2 Neuroterus valhalla | reverse complement strand
GGGGGGGGGTCAAATTTTACATAAATCTAATACCTTCTCGATGAGAATGTAAAAATATAAAAATTTCCAATAAAGAAGGACCAATTTTCTTGTAAAGGAAGGAGAATAAAGAGAAATAGTTTCATTTTTAAGAAAAAAATCCAACTTGAATCAGAATAGTTATTTCTAAACTAAATAGGAGATATTGAAAAAACAACAATTTTCTGTCAAAGAATAATAATTTGAGATAAGAACTGTTGAATGATCTAGGAAGTAGTAGATTTTTCGGGACAATAGTTAATGTTTCTAGTATTTCTACTAAACTGTTGATTTCCACCCAGAGATAAAGAATTTTCGAAAAAAATATAATAGTTGTTGTAACCTATAATTATAACAATAACAGTAATTAAACCAAAACCAACCGATTTTCAACAAAAATATTGAATTTTCAACTAGAGATGAAGAGGTCTCGAAAAAAGAATGTAATAAGAGTTTTTGTAACCAATCATAATTATAGTAATTGTAACCAAAAACGACAAAATTTCAACAAGAAACATCATTTTTAATAAAAAAATATAAACGTTTCCAATAAAAAAGGACTAATCTTCTTGTAAAGGAAGGAAAAATGAGAATAAAGAAAAATAGTTTGATTTTCAAGAAAAAAGGTCAACTTGAATCAGAATAGTCATTTCTAAACTGAATAGTAGATTTCGATAAAAAAAAATTTCTGTCCAAAAATGATAATTCGAGATAAGAACTGTTGAATGTAGAAAGTAGTAGATTTTTCGGGACAATAGTTGATGTTTCTACCAAACTGTTGAATTTCCACCTCGAGATGAAGAATTTTCGAAAAAAAATATAATAGTTGTTGTAACCCATAATTGTAACAATAACAGTAATTGTAACCGAAAAAAAACGATTTACAAATAGCTAAATTTTCAATTAGGAAAGACAATTTTCCAAACATACATTTTGTAGTTAGATTTTCATCAATGGATATTGGTTTTCGAGAAAAAAGAAATTCAAAACAAAATACCTAATTTTCCATGGAATAGAAGAAATAAATACTTTTTTCACAAAATTGATGAATGCTTAACAGAAGAAATATATTCTTGATGAAGAAGATAAATTTTCAAGCACAGAATAGAATGCACAACAATAATGATGCATTTTAAAATACATACATACATGAGTTTTCAACGAAAATGACTAATTTTCTATCGAAGAGATGAATTTTGAAATCAATGCATTGTTTTCAATAAAGAATTAAAAATAGACGATAAATTTGCACCAAGAATAACCTAGTTATACTTTCAATTTGGAAAAATAGTTTATGGTACCGAAAACAAGATTTAAACATAATAGTTTCATTTTTCCATTAGTAAATCAAATTCCCAACAGAGAAGATTAATTTTCTACCAGAAAAATCCAATTTCGAACAAATCGTTGAATTTTTTACCAAGAAGAATAATTTTTCACCTTAAAAGAAATCAAATTCTTACCCGAATAGATGTATTTTTTACCATAAAATGAATTTTCAACTGAATAGAATAATTCCCTATAAAAATGGTTGAATTTTCAACAAAATAATGATTTTCTAATCTAATAATAGGAGTATAAACTCAAAAAGATAAGATGTTAGTGAAAAAAATCATCACCACAACAACAAATTAATCTTTCACCAAGAAGATAAATTTTGTAAAAGCAAAAAAAAAAGTTGAGTTTTCATCAACAGATGTTGATTTTCTCAAAACAAAAAGGAATTCAAAACAGAATACCTAAATTTTCAATAAAACAGAATGAAATAAAATTTTTGGTAACTAAATTTTCTACATTTATAACCAGAGGAATACATTTTCAATTAAAGTTCTAAACCTTTGGGTACAGAATAGAATTAACAATCATAAAGATAAATTTTTAACATGAATGCATGAATTTCAATGAAAACATATAAATTTACACCAAGAATTGCCTAATTATTGAATTTTCATTTCGGAAGAGTAGTTTAGCTACCGGGAAAAATTTTCTAAAATATAGTTGAATATTTCATCCAGAAAAAAAATTTTAACCAAAAGGATCAATATTTTACAAAAAAAAAAATACAATTCTGAACCAAATAGTTGAATTTTTAATATTTTGTACGAGATGAATAATTTCGTACCAAATTAAATCGAATTTTTATCCAAATAGTTGAACTTTTAACCAAAAAGATGAATTTTCAACTAGAAATAATTATTTCCTATCGAAGTGATTGAACTTCCAACAAAATACGTAAATTTTGAACCAACGAATAGGATTACCAACTAAAAAAAATATATTTTTCTTGTGAAAAATTGTTTTCAATTACGCAGTTGAATGTTCAATAACACCAAAAAATTTTTTTTTACCAAGAAGATGAATTATCTCCAAGGTAAGATAAAAAAAACAGTTGAATTTTTAACTAATTAAAAAAAGATCAATTTTCAACCAAAACTAGAAAAGTCCACCCTTCATCTAAGAAGATTAATATTCTCTAGAGAAAAAAAAACGAATTCAAAACCCGTATTTGAAAAATAGTTTTGTCCAGGTACTAGATTTTCCAATATTTTTATTTTCATTGCAATTTCTTGGAGGGAAAGATTGGATGCACTAGGTGTTATAATGATTTACGATCGTCAGTTTAGGGTGGGAATATAATATTGAAAATGTGCATAGTGGCATTACCGGGCTTTTCAAAAATAATATTTTGGACAAACAAAACCCTAGGTGGGCCCTCTAAAATCTGAATTTCTAGAATGGTTGGTGATGGCCAACGCTGGACGCAGCCACCCGCTGGGCTCTGTAAATATGGCCACCAGCCGAATGACAGGTTCCCTAACTACCTGCACTCATTCTCAAATTTTCCTACCAAAATTAAGCCTTAGCTTAGACTTAGACTCTTATAGAGATTATTATATCTAAATACTTTGTATAAATTAATATTTATCTCTATCTTCAATTTTTGAATAATTCTTTCGCACTCAGAAAAAAGCTTGATTGGCCGAACCAAAACTTGGTTGAGTGAACAAGAAGATTATTTGTCAACAAAAAATACGTTTATTCACGGAATGGTTGTAATCAATAAAGATTGTTCAGTCAAGAAGGAAAACAGTTGCAAAAAAATTGAGGAATTTCCATGCAAAAATACAAATTTTAAACAAAATATGTGAACTTCCAACCGAGAAGATTGATCTTCTAACCTTGCTTCTACCAGAAAGGTCTGATTTGTAACCAAGTAGTCAAATTGTTAAGTGAAAAGAATAATGGTTAACCACTAAGATCAGTTTCTTATCAAACCAGCAGAATTTCAACATAATTTAATAAAATTTAATAAAGTTTTTGTGTAAAAAAATTGTCAACCTTGAAAAGAAAACAGTTTTCAACATAATAGTTACATTTTCACTTGCAAATCTAAACTTTCAACCAAGAACATTAACTTCCTGTCAAAGAGGTTGAATTTCCCAAGGAAGGTACATTTCTTAAGAACTGGAATAGTTGAATTTTCATCCAAGAAGATGAATTTTCAACAAACGTAAAAACATACGAATTTTCAACAAAAAACCCAAATTTTTATCAAAATAGTTGAATTCGAACCAATAAAGGAAAAATATTGAAGAAAAACAATGAATTTTCAAATGAATTGTTAAATTTTCAACCAAAGAGATATAAATAGACTGAATAAATATGCGATAAGAAAAATTGATTTTCAAGCCATAAAAAAAAAATTTCAACAAAAATTGTTCATCTCTCAAACAGAAAAATAATTTTTTTGGATAGAATATGAATCTTTGACAACATACATGAATTTTAAACTGAAAAGATAAATTTTAACCCAAAAACATTGGTTTTTGAACAAAATATAGATAAAACAATGAATCCTCTATCAATGTAACACATCTTTTCGAAAATTCTTACATTTGGATTAGAAATTTAACTTTTTTGTGGAAACCCCATATTTTTGGTTCAAAATCCAAAAATTTACTCTCAATTCCTCTTACTTATTGACTGTAAAACTTTCCTTTGTTTGAAATTCCACTATTTTGTTGACTCCCTCTTTGTGGTCAAGAATTAGTTTCTTCAGAGAAAATTCAACTATTTGGTTGGAAAATGATGTATTTTGTTATAAATTTGAATCTTTTGTTCACTTATGAGTTTTTTTGTTTCAACGTTCATCTTTCTGGTAGAAGATTCATGAGTTTTTCAGAAAGTCGCAACAAGAAATGACATCTTCTGTAGAGGCACGTTCTTGTCTATTTTTCTGGAGAGACATATTATTGGCTATATCCCTAAAACAACAAATAATTTCTTCCGTATTTTAGAATTCTAAACAACATTTTTTTCACTATTTATTGTCACTTAATCAGAAGTATCAAGAAGTGGATTCGTCTTCTGAATAGGCACGTTCTTGGCTATTATTGCAAAGAGAACCTTCTTGTCCCTTTTCCTAGAGTTGCAAATAATTAAACAAATTTCTTTCACATCTCCTTGCCCCTTTTCTGAAGTATCGAGAAGTAGCTTGACCTAATGAATAGGCACGTTCTTGCCCATTCTCTTAAAATTCAAAGTGCATCATCTTGGCTATTCCTTGGGAGGGGGAAATAATCTATACTTTTCAAATAATTTTTATATCAAATTTCTTTTACATCTTTCTGCTACTTTTTCGAAGTATAAAGAAGTGGCTCCATTTCATGAAAGGCACGTTCTTGCCCATTCTTCTAAAATTTGAAGTGTATCCTCTTGTCTATTTCTTGGGAGGGACAAATAATTTATACTTTTAAATCATTTTAATATATGATTTCTTTTACTTCTCTTTGCCATTTCTTTGAACTATCAAGAAGTGGCTTCATTTCATGAAGAGGCACGTTCTTGCCTTTTTTTATTGTGCAACTTCTTGGCTCTTCTCCTGAAGACGCAAATTGTTTATACTTTTTAAATAATTTTATATAAAATTTCTTTGACGTCTTTTTGCCATTTCTTTGAAGTATCGAGAAGTGCCTTGATTTAATGAATAGGCACGTTCTTGCTCATTCTTTCAAAATCTAAAGTGCATCTTCTTGGCTATTTCTTGGGAGGAGCAAGTAGTTTATACCTTTCAAATAATTTTTGTATAAAATTTCTTTCACATCTTTTTGCTACTCTGTCGAAATATAGAGAAGTGGCTTGATTTAATGAATAGTACGTTCTTTTCCATTCTTTTTAATTTTAAAGTGCATCTGCTTGGCTATTTCTTGAGAGGAGCAAATAATTTATACTTTTCAAATAACTTTAATTCAAAATTTCTTTTACATTTTTGGCCATTTTATTGAAGTATCAAGAAGTGGCTTGATGTCATTTATAGGCACGTTCTTGCCTTCTTTTATTGTGCAACTTCTGAGCTCTTCTCCTCAAGACGTAAATAATTTAAACTTTTATAATGATTCTATACAAAATTTCTTTGACATCTTTTTATCACTTTTCTGAAGTATCAAGAAGTGGCTGGATTTAATGAATTGGCACGTTCTTGCCTATTCCTTTATAATTTTGAGTGCATCTTCTTGTCTATTTCTTGGGAAGGGGGGGGGATTATTACTTTCCAAATAACTTTCATATAAAATTTCTTTTACATCTTTGGCCATTTTTTTGAAGTATCAAGAAGTGGCTTCATTTCATGAATAGACACGTTCTTGCCTTTTTTTATTGTGCAACTCCTTGACTCTTCTCCTGAAAACGCAAATAATTTATACTTTTTAAATAATTTTATGTAAAAATTCTTCGACATATTTTTGTCACTTTTCTGAAGTATCAAGAAGTGGCTTCATTTCATGAATAGACACGTTCTTGCCTTTTTTTATTATGCAACTCCTTGGCTCTTCTCCTGAAGACGCAAATAATTGATACTTTTTGAATAATTTGACATAAAATTTCTTTGACATCTTTTTGCCACTTTTCTAAAGTATCAATAAGTGGCTTGATTCAATAAATAGGCACGTTCTTGCCCATTCCTTTATAATTTAGAGTGCATCTTCTTGTCTATTTCGTGGGAGGGGCAAAAAGTTATTACTTTTTAGATAATTTTCATATCGAATTTTTTTTTACATCTTTTGGCTTTTTTTTTTTGAAGTATCAGGAAGTGGTTTCATTTCATGAATAGGCACGTTCTTGCCTTTTTTTAATGTGCAACTCTTTGGCTCTTCTCCTGAAGACGCAAATAATTTATACTTTTTAAATAATTTTATGCAAAAATTCTTCGCCATATTTTTGTCACTTTTCTGAAGTATCAAGAAGTGGCTTCATTTCATGAATAGACACGTTCTTGCCTTTTTTTATTGTGCAACTCCTTGGCTCTTCTCCTGAAGACGCAAATAATCTATGCTTTTTAAAAAATTTTATATAAAATTTCTTTGACATCTTTTTGTCACTTTTCTGAAGTATCAAGAAGTGGTTCCATTTTATGAATAGGCACGTTCTTGCCTTTTTTAATGTGCAACTCCTTGGCTCTTCTCCTGAAGACGCAAATAATTTATACTTTTTAAATAATTTTATGCAAAAATTTTTCGCCATATTTTTGTCATTCTTCTGAAGTATCAAGAAGTGGCTTCATTTCATGAATAGACACGTTCTTGCCTTTTTTTATTGTGCAACTCCTTGGCTCTTCTCCTGAAGACGCAAATAATCTATGCTTTTTAAAAAATTTTATATAAAATTTCTTTGACATCTTTTTGTCACTTTTCTGAAGTATCAAGAAGTGGCTTCATTTTATGGATAGACACGTTCTTGCCTTTTTTATTGTGCAACTCCTTGGCTCTTCTCCTGAAGACGCAAATAATTTATACTTTTTGAATAATTTTATATAAAATTTCTTTGACATCTTTTTGCCACTTTTCTAAAGTATAAAGAAGTGGCTTGATTAAATAAATAGGCACATTCTTGCCCATTCCTTTATAATTTAGAGTGCATCTTCTTGTCTATTTCGTGGGAGGAGCAAAAAGTTATTACTTTTCAGATAATTTTCATATCGAATTTTCTTTTACATCTTTTGGCTTTTTTTTGAAGTATCAGGAAGTGGTTTCATTTCATGAATAGGCACGTTCTTGCTTTTTTTTAATGTGCAACTCCTTGGCTCTTCTCCTGAAGACGCAAATAATTTATACTTTTTAAATAATTTTATATAAAATTTCTTTAACATATTTTTGTCACTTTTCTGAAGTATCAAGAAGTGGCATCATCGTCTGTATAGGCGTACGTTCTTTTCTATTGTTGCAAAGTGGCACCTTCTTGGCATTGTTCTAGAGTGGCAGATAATTGATCTTCTTCTTATAACTTTATAAAAAAAATTTTTTGAATCCTTCTTCGCCTTTTTTCGAAGCACCAAATCATTTAAAAAAGAGACTTTTACATCTTCTGCCACTTAATCGAAGTATCGAGATGTCATTTCATTCTCTTAATCAGCATGTTCTTGCCTATCCTTTAAAAGCGCACCTTCTTGGCTTCTTTCCTGCAGTAGCAAATAAATGTTCGCTACTATTAAAAAAAAATGAATTATGCTTTTATTCAAGTTTTATATAAAGTTCATTTAACTCTTGTTGACATTTTTTCGGAAAATCAAGAGGGGGCCTTATCTCCTAAATGGTTTTCGGAAAGATAAGCAGCAATATAAGATATGTATAATATTTCCCATGATTTTTTTTATCGAAAGGGGCAAAAATTACGTTATAATTTTTAGTTTCTTTATTCCCAATTTTTTTTTAGTTTAGATAATAAATATTAGTATTTTGAGTGATATTGGCACGTGAATGTAACTGGTTTGCATATAATAAAAACGAGACTCGCTCCAATTAGGAAGACGAATCGTAATCTTGTGCAGCATGCGGTAGACAGGATGTTACCGCTCGTTTTTGCCACGAAGCATTGTCGTCGGAATTCTCGTAAAATAATTAAGAGGCCCGGTAGCTACCGCGACGACGGTATTTTAAAGAGTCGTAAAAGGGACATTAAAATCTCGCCATCTCCCTTCCTTAAACACACCCCGTGTCGAGGCATCCGGAAGAAACTATAAGGAAGTTGCAAAAATTTTGCGGATCACATTTCTTATCAGTGAATTCGAAAAAAATATATAAAATTTCGTGTCCTTTAGATTTCCCTCTCAAAAATCACTTGGGCAAAAAAGTGTCTCGTTGAAATGCGAAATTTCTCAATCTTCCCTCCTTAAAAACACCTTGTGTCGGAGCACCCGGAAGACACTAAGATGGTCGCGAAAAATTTTATGTTCCCACACCTAGTTTAGCATATCCTAAAAAAGATTTAAAAATCAGTTATTTGTAGGTTTTTCAGAAAATTTACTCGGACAATTAGGTGTCTGTGCTAAAAATGAACATTTTGGCCATATTCCTTTCTTAAACAATTATTGTGCTATAATTTTGCGGATCTTCACTCCTAACTAGGCTTGGCCAGAATGATTTGAAAGTTGGTTATTCAGGGAATGTTTTTACAAAAGTTATATGGAAAAAGAGCTATCTGCATTAAAAAAAAAATTGTCCATCTTTCATAATTAAACACGCATTGTGTCAAAGCATCCGGAGGACACTGAGAAGGTCGTGATAATTTTGCGGATCCCCACTCCTACTTAGGCTTGGCCAAAGATAATGTGAAACTCAGTTATTTGTGTACTTTTTTTACAGAAGTTATTTTTGGAAAAAGTGGTCTACGGCAGAAATGCAAATTTTGGCCATATTCCTTTCTTGAACACTTATTGTGTCGAGGCATCCGGAAGATACTAAGACGGTCACGAAAATTTCACTATTCTTAACTCGTAATCAGTCACATCCAAAATATTATCTAAAAATCAGTTTTTTGCAGATTTTTTGGAGAAATTATTTGAAAAATTAGGCGTCTACGTCAAAAATGCAAATTTTGGCCATCTTCCTTTCTTAAACACTTATTGTGTCGAGGTATCCGGAAGATACTAAGACGGTCACGAAAATTTTGCGGATCAACACTCCTAATTAAGCTTGACAACAAATGGTTTGAAACTTAGTTATTTAGGGATTGCTTTTAAAAGTTATTTCGAAAAAGAGCTATCTGCGTTAAAAACAAATTTTGTCCATCATTCCTTATTAAACACACATTGTGTCGATGATCTGCAAGATAAGCGGACGCCTTAATTTTACCGATATTATCTCCTTATTAGTCATGTCCAAAAAAATTATTTGAAAATTGTCTTACAGGAATTACTTTTGCAATTAAGTGTTCGCGTGCAAAATGCAAATTTCGCCTATCTTCTTTCCTTAAAAACACATTGTGTCGAAGCATCCGGAGGACACTAAGACGGTGGCGATAATTTTGCTGTTATTAAATCTCAATCAGTCACATCCAAAAAATTATCTAAAAATCAGTAATTTGTAGATTTTTCAGTAAAATTACTTGGACAATTAGGCGTCTACGTCAAAAATGCACATTTTGGCCATCTTCCTTTCTTAAACCGTTATTGTGTCGAGGCATCCGGAAGATACTAAGATGGTCACGAAAATTTTGCGGATCTCCACTCCTAATTAGGCTTGACAACAAATGATTTTAAACTAAGTTATTTAGGGATCGTTATTACAAAATTTACTTGGAAAAAGAGCTATCTGCGTTAAAAAAACAAATTTTGGCCATCTTTCCTCATTAGACACACATTGGGTCAATGATCTACAAGAGAAACGGACGCTCTAATTTTGTGAATCTTACCTCCTTATTAGTCATGTCCAAAAAATTTATTGATTGTTAGTTATTTGGAAATTTTCTTACAGAAATTACTTTTGTAATTAGGTTTTCGCGTGCAGAATGCAAATTTCGCCCATCGTCCTTCCTTAAAAACACATTGTTTCGAAGCATCCAGAAGACACTCAGACGGTCGCGATAATTTTGCTGTTCTTAACTCGTAATCAGTCACATCCAAAATATTATCTAAAAATAAGTTTTTCTGGAATTTCGCAGAAAATTACTAAGACAATCAGGTATCTGCGTTGAAAAAGCAAATTGTGTCCATCTTCGATCATTAAACACACATTGTGTCAAGGATCCGATAGAGAATAAGACCGACGCTCTAATTTTGCGGATCGTCACTCCTTATTAGTCATATCCAGAAAACTATCAATAGCTAGATATTCGGAATTTTTCTCACAACAACTAAATGTGCAATCAGGTATTTACTTTTTGTAATGCAAATTTGCTCATCTTTCTCCCTCAAACACACATCGTGTCAAAATATCCAGATGACACTAAGACGCGGTCGCGATAATTTTGCTGTTCTCAATTCGTTATTAGTCCCATCCAAAAAATCATCTAAGAACCTAGATTTTTCAGAAGAATTATTTGGAAAATCAGGTGCCCATGTTAGAAATGCAAATTTTGGCCATCTTCCTTTCTTAAACAATTATTTGGAGGATACTAAGATGGTCACGAAAATTTTGCAGATCTTCACTCCTAATTAGGCTTGGCCAAAAATGATTTTAAACTCAGTTATTTGGGATTTTTTTTATACAGTAATTACTTGGAAAAAGAACTATTTGCGTTAAAAATGCAAATTTTAGCCAAATTTCTTCATTCAACACACATTGTGTTAAGGATCACAAAGACACTATGACGGTAGTTATAATTTTGCGGTTCTTCACTTCTTATTAGACGTATCTGAAAAATTATTTATAGTTAGCTTTTTGGAAATTTCCTTACAGAAATTACTTGTGCAATAAGGTATCCACATTTAAAACTAAAATTTGGCCAATCTTCTTTCCCTGAATACACATGATGTTGAAGCATGCAGAAGACACTAAGACGGGCACGAACAATTTTAATTTCCCTCTCCTTGTTAGTCATATACGGGAAATAATCATAAATGAATTAGTTATTTGCAGATTTTTTGCAGAAATCAGTTTTACAATTAGCCGTCTGCGTTGGAAATGCAAATTTCGGACAGCTTCCTTCCTCAAATAATTATTGTGACGAGGCGTCAGGAAGATACTAAGACGATCACGAAAATTTTGCGGATCTTCACTCCTAATTAGGCTTGGCCAGAAATGATTTGAAATCCAGTTATTTGGGGACTTTTTAAACAGAAGTTACTTAGAAAAAGCTCTGCGTTGAAAATTAAAATTTCGGCCATCTTTCTTCATTAAACACACATTGTGTCAAGGATCCGATACACAACATACAAAAATTTTGTTGAAGCATCTAGAAGACACTATGACGTGACGATCGTAAACATTTTGCGGATTTTCAGTACCAATTAGTCATATTCGGAAAATGAATAAAAAATTGGTTGAGTAGATTTTTTTCTAGGTATCACGCCGAAAATTATCAGCAATGAAACGAAAATTTTAGCCATCTTCTCTGTTGTGCCGAAGCATTTGAAGACACTAGGGAAATCGTAGAAGTTTGGATCTTCGTTTTTGATCCGTCAAATTAAGATATTATACAAGAAAATTAGTATTCTTCAGTTTTTGAAAGTTATCCTTCGTTAGGTTCTTTTAAAACCATTCGGGCTCAGGTATCTCAGATAAAAGTGCAAGTCACTACCATCTCCCTTCCTAGAACACACACCTTGTTTCGAAGCTTTCGGAAGACACTAAGACAGTCTAGAAAATTTTTCGGATCTTCGCCTCCAATTAGCTGAAACCAACAGCTGTAAGTAAAATAAAAGAATCAATATCTTCTACTCCTGAAAATAAAAAAAAATAAAGAACCGAGAATCCAACTACCAAACTTGGACAAAAGCCCTTGAACGTACCTATTGAAATTACAAAACACAACTTAAAAATAAAAGAGAAAAAAGGGAAAGCAAACTCTAAACCCCTGAGTTCCGTATGGATTTTGACCAGCTGAGAGAATTCTTACCTTAATAAGGCAGTTAAGTAAGCACCGGAACATTAGTAAATTTCTCAAGTGTTGTGTGAACACAGATTGTGTCAAAGCATCCAAAAGACATAAAAGAGAAAGTGAAAATTTTTCTGATCATCACTACTGAGTTTTCATATCCAAAACTTTTTTCAAAATTAGCGTTTCAAGGATTTTTTTTCGGAAATTTCTCAGGCAATCGGGTGCCGAAGATAAACATGAAAATATTTGGGCCGTCGTCTGTTCTCTATAATACCAGCCAAAAAGAAAATTCCAGCCATCTTCCTCCCTTCAACAAACTTTGTGTTGATCATCACCTCTAATTCTTCACAGTCGAAAAATTATTTGAAAATAAGTGTTTTGTAGATTTAATGTCAGCAATCACTTAGACCTGCGTGCCTCTGAAAATTGTGGTTCCCTTCAATAAACTAACCTTGTGCCGAGGCTTCCGGAAGATATTTAGAAAGTCCCAAAAATGTTGCGGAACCTTGCCTCTAATTAGTTTGAACCATCAACTGGTAGTAGAATAGAAAAGATCATTAAGAAAATAGTATCATCCAGATTTCTTTTGGCAATCACATTAGGATTTATTTATCTACTTCAAAAATTAAGATTTCAGCATCTCCCGTCCTTAAAAACACCTTGTTTGGAGGCAACTGGAAGAAACTATAAAGGAGTCTCAAGGAGGTTGTCGATCATTTTTTCTCAGTAGTGAAATACAAAAAACTATTTTAAAACTAGTGCTCTGACCATTTTTGAGGTTTTAAATTGAGCCATTAGGTATCTGCATAAAAAATGCAAAATTTGACCATCTTCCTCCCGTAAAAACATCTTGTATTTAGTCATCCAGAAGGCACGAAGGAACTCCCGGAAATTTTGTAGACCTTTGCTTCTGATCGATAAAAACGAACCACTGGCAGTATAAAAAAAAATTATAAGGAACTATTGTTTCACTACCTTCTATTATTGAACACACTTTGTTTCAAGCCATTCGGGAGAACCTACTCTTGAACAAACCTTGGGTCGGGGCATCCGGAAGACACTGAGTAAGTCGCAAAAAATTTGTTGATATACTCCTCTAACTGGTCCTGTGAACAAATTATTGGAAAATTGAGTTGCTCCAGGTTTTGTTGAAGAAATCAATCAGGCCTCCCATCCATAAACATATTTTGTTTGAGGTATCCAGAAAACACTAAGATAGTTAATAAAAATCAGAGCATTGCTCCTGATCAGTCAAATCAGAAAATTATTAGAAATTAGTCCTCCCCAGTTTTTTATTTGAAAGCTACTTAGGCAATCGATTGTCTATGTGAAAAATGGAAAGTTTGCCATCTTTCTACCTTGAGCACACCCATATGCCAAGGCCTATGGAAGGCACTGAGAAGACGCCAAAATTGAACCTTTGTTACTAATCAGTCAAATCGAAATATTATTTAAAAATCAGTGCTTATTATTTTGAGGAATCACTTGGTTCATCAGGTATCTACGAGCATGGTTTAGGTTTCACCATTCCCCTTTTCTTGGACACAACTTGTTCCGAGCGACATCCGAAAGGTACTAAGAAGGTCAGGAAACTTTTGCGGATCTTCGTCTCTAATCGGTTGAAAGGAAAAATTATTCGAAATTCAGTTTTTTTAGATTTTGTTCAGACAATCACTTAGGCATTCAAGGATTTCCCTGTAAAATTATTATTGCACACTCCCTTATCCTCGAAAACACCTTGGATTAAGGTACTCTCACCGCTTGCCTAGGGGCCTCTCGGCAGAGGGCCAGTTTCTCGGTTGTTCATGCTTGAGTGATTCTGTCCCTTCCCCCAAACCTCGCACGACGCACAACGACGGCCCATCAGCCCTGAAAAGGCAGTACCATAATGCGTAGAATAGAAGTTGTTTACTTGAAGACTTGCGACGCACGTATTCACGAGACTATACACACGGTCCTGAGTGTTTACCTTCGCCTAGTCAGTCGTCGCTTCAAATCTGGTTCGAACTGGATTTCTAGTTGCTTCTCGCTTGTGTACCACAACCTCTGATACCGGCCCCCAGGCAAGCGGTGAGTGTATCCGGAAGACAGTAAGCAAGTGGAACATTTTTGCGGATCTTTGCTTCTAATTGGTCCAGTAAAAAGAACATTTTAACACGATTAAAACACATATTCTTTTGCAGATTTTCCACTATCATCCGGACAATCGTCTACGTGGAGAATAAAAATTCCCTATCTCCTTTCATTGAGCACATCTTGTGCTGAGGCATCTGGAAGACACTAAGATTGAGCACATCTTGTGCTGAGGCATCTGGAAGACACTAAGGAAGGCTCAAAATCTTTGCAGACCATTGCTTCTAATGATTGAAATAAAAAATGTATTCAAAAGTTAGTCCTTTATAGTTTTTTTTTTCTAAAATCACTTTGAAAATTGGGTGTTCACGTAAACAATCTAAATTCCTCCAACTCTTTTGTTTGAACCCACTGAGACACTTGAGAAGTCGCCAAATTTTTGCGGATTTTCGCTTTCAATCAGTCGAAACCTAAAGCTAGTAGCTAAATAGGAAAATGATTGAAAATTGTTTCTCACCAGATTTCCCCCTAAAATCAATTTGCAAATAAGATATTCACATAAAAAATCAAAATTATTCATCGTTCTTCCTAAAGACTCTGGAGAAGTTGCGATGCTTTTGCGCATCTTTGCTTGTCATCAAAAACAAGTAATAAAATAGAAAAACAAAGAAAAAATGATTCCTTTCCAGATTTTGCTGGAGAAACCACTTGAGCAATTAAGTAACTACGAGAAAACAGAAACGAGTTTTTGCATCGTGATACTTCTTGGAGATCAATAACATTAAATCATTCTGGACGAAAGCACTGGATTTACAAGCTTCCATGTCGACACGCACTGATATCGCATTCTTGAGCTTGCATGGAGAGCATGATGGGCCTTTAATTGGACTTTAATTGATCGAAATAAAAAATTAAAGGTCAACTGTAGTCACTAATCTCCGTCAAACAACAACAATAACATCAATAACATCAATCCTACAATGACCTCATTTCGCTTGCAATGGCAAATATTTTTTTGCTTTCCCTATATCATTTATTGGAACTTCGGGTCCATATCAAGTAAAATGTGGCAAGTCTCTTCTGTGGCAAGTCTGCCCTGCGGCATGTCTCCCTTGTTGCATCTCTCTCCAGTAGATTGCCAATTTTGAGGCAAGCCTCCCAAACACAATTGTTTACCTGCGGCATCTCTCCCCCTCTAAAGTGACAGAAGTGCAGTATCTCTCCCTAACTCGATCTACCATTTTATGCTATGTGACCTACATTACTTGCTTAACCTATCACAGGCATGCTTCCTACCCCCTAAAAGACTTAGGAAAGGGAAAGGTATTTGATGAACAGTATTGTGGCACTTCGAATTTTTCTTGGGAGAAATATGCCATACTTTTGCAACTTTAGCGGTGAAGAGATGCTGCAGAGGGACAATTTGGATCAGCAGGCTTGCCAAAATATTAGCAATCTAATCGAGAGAGATGCCGCGTGTGAGACTTGCTGCAAGTGAGACTTGTCGAAAATAAGACTTACCGCATTTGACTTAATGTGGACCCCAAACTTCTTATCTCGATTGATTAAAATAAAATATTCGCCATCTCAAAAATTTGAATCCTCCGGGTAAACTATAGTCTTGTTAGTATCCTGGAATGTCCCGAAATTAGAAATAGTGCACTTAAAACGTTCCACTTCATGAGATTCAAAATTTCCACAAGTGCTGATGTGTGCTGATGTCATGTTTGATTGAGACTTTTTTGGGACAAGAGTACTTGGAAAGTCTTAGTAACTGTAAAAATAATTTAGGCCTTTAAAGTATTCTTGTCCAATTTTTTATAGGATAGAAATGTACTAGAAGATTTGAATTTTTTTCTTCTTCTCCAACTTTTTTGGGACTAAACTACCTATCTTGTTCGACCAAGACTTTTTTTTGGAACGAAAGTACTAAAAAATTCCTACTTAACGTAAATGGAATAAAAACTGAGAAAATTTTTTTTCCGATTTCTTTAGGACCAAACTACCTGAAAAGTTCAATTTTCTTGTTTATTTCTTGTAAAGAGCTAACGGGAACCGTGTCTTAAAAATTATCGCTCAAGTGCGGCTGTGGAGTACAAGTAAAATTGTACACTTATATATATATATATATATATATATATATATATTAAAATTTGGTTAAACAACCACCGCGGGGCCCACCTCGGAGCAACTGTCATTCAGAGAATGGCACCAGTTCCCAGTCGAACCGCGGTTAAATACACCTATGGCCATGTCTCACGACCGTGAGATGAGTGACCACATGCGCGACGAAATCACAACGACGGGCCGGTCAAACCTTCGTGTGTCTTAAGCACACGGAGCGACCCAAGAATGACTGCTCTTTGCATCCACCTAGCAAGTGCCACGGCCTATTTTTGGCACAAGGGGATGGCTTTGAGGTTGCTAAATGCTAACCAGTGAAGGCGTAGCACCTCCAAGAGCACCGATGACAAAAACAATTACTTTAACCGAATATCCGTGATGTTGCCGTTGTAGGTGTTCTCTGAGATCTTTGTATCTCTCCTTTTTCTCGGTTTCCTTGTCCTTGATGTTGTA
>WSXT02227556.1:0-16479 GCA_011762715.2 Neuroterus valhalla | reverse complement strand
TAAAATAATGACTTGTATGCAACCGTCAAATGGGATAAATTCGGACAACCATAAATTGATAGTTAAAATTACTCAAAGGGGTCCCAACTGTAATATGGAATAATCCAATTTGTTTTCATTCCTCAGTTACAACCACCTCATGTAAATTGAATTGACAATTTAGGGGTGTCCGGATTCACCCCACACGTCCAAAATGGACATCGGTTTGACGATATATTATAAACACTGACATACTGTTGCCCATTCTCTCTTGTTTGTATGTTCATAAGTTTATAAATGCCTCAACCCATTAAAGCTGGGTTCTTTTGATACTGCTAATTCAATTAATCTTTCTACCTTGTTAGTTCGCAAACGAACATCATCAAGTCTGAATCCTATACTTAACTGCAGGTCCCGCCTTCGCACCCGTTTTAAATTTGTATTCGTGATAAACTATGAAAATCTTCTACAGTCAATGAGAAAATGGAGGTATTATGTGTGAAACATATTGTACAAAAATTATTACATAACATTGCTGAGAGCGTAATATAGGACCTTTGCCATTCAAATCCATTATATTCATCTACAATCTACACTCGTGAAACGTAGTTCACAGGTCCTTAACAATACGCTGTGATTAGCTTCATTTATTGGCATCCTAATGCATTGCTGATGTTAACAATTAAAGTCAATAAAACTTTCACACCAAACACGTATTATAAGCTATTTTCTCTTCGTTACCCCAATTTACGTATTTTTTTATTATTGTAAGTTTGTGATTCAAGTTTATTTATCGTTAGAAAAAAACAGAGTGGCGACTTGGCCGAGAAACCAGGAAATCACCGGGAATTTTATTGACCAGGAAAAAACCGGGAAATGACCGTAAATTTAGTTAAAAACCGGGAATGTGCTTGACTCAACATAGACTATTAAAAATTCTACCAAAAAAAAAAAAGAGAAATGACCGCTTTCTTTTCATGAATAAAAAAGAGATCTTATCGTTTGATTTAAAGAATGCAACGTTCCTTTCATCTGCTTCTCAAAATATTTAAATATATCTATACGTCATGAGAGGAAGAATTTTCATTTTTTTCCATTATAAGAAAAACGTTATGCAAATTTGCTCTGTGAGATTTTTTTAGCTGACAAAAATTTGATAATCGAATTGACGATAGCTTGAACCTACAGATAGAATTATCACCTTCATTTTTTCAAAAAAATTTATTTATCACGTTTCATTTGCTTTTCCTCATTCATCTTACTTGGGACAGGGAATTTCAGAAAATATTTATAGAGAAAAATTTTTAAAAATCGTCCTTCCAATTAAAAATTCGTTACAATTTTAAAGTTCCCTCTTCTTAATTTTAAATGAAGAGTGTACTTCAAGCAATCTTTAGAGTAGAAGCAGTATTCCGAACAAGAAATATTAATATCAAAAATATTAAGATAGTGACACTAAATATTAAAAATTTTTATAATATTTTTATTTTTATAGTTCGAATTTCAACCATTCTGTTGAAAAATTGTATTTTTTGGTTGAAAATGAATTTTTTGTCCAAAATTGAACTATTCTAGTTAAATGTTCATCATTCCAGTTAAACATTCGTCTTTCTGGTTTAAAATTCAACTACTTCAGTTGAACATTTACAGTTTCATTCGAATCTTCATCATTTTGTGTATAAATGTATTAATTTGTTTGACAGTTCGTTTTTTTTTTGTTGAGAGATAGTTTTTTTTGTTCCAAGTTAGTTTTTTTATTAGTATTTTTTTTAACTGAAAATTTAACTTATCTCAACTAAAAATTCCAGAGTTTCCTTTAAAAATCTATTTTTTCAGTTAAACAATATTTTTCTCAATTTAAAATATGAGTAATCAAATCTTCGTTTAATAATCTTTTTCAGTAAAAGTTATTTATATGTTTGAAAACTCAACTCCTTCAGTTAAAGATTCTTTTTTTTTGGGTTAAAAACCCATGCTTGGTTTTCCAAATAAAAAATGTTACTGTTCCATTTTCGGTTGAAAATAACTATTTTTTGACATTGAAATTCGACTATCTTGTTAAAACATCTTTTTTCCTAGAAAATGATTTTTTAAGTAAAAAATGGCACTATTTCATTTTTGTTTGAAAATTTTTATTTTTGTGGTTCAAATTTCAACCATTTTGTTGAAAAATTGTATTATTTGGTTGAAAATGATTTTTTTTTTTCAAAAATTGAACTATTCTAGTTAAATATTCATCATTGCAGATAAACATTCGTATTTCTTGGTTTGTAATGCAACTACTTCAGTTGAACATTTGCAATTTCATTTGATTCTTCATCATTCTGTGTAAAAATGTAATAATTTGTTTGAAAGTTAGGTTTTTTTTTGTTATAAGAAATTTTTTTCAAATGAAAATTTAACTTATTTCAATTGAAAATTTCACATTTTCAGTTAAAAATCTATTTGTTAAGTTAAGCATTCATTTTTTTTCAATTTAAACTTTGAGTAATAAAATTTTCGTTGACGATTTATCTTTTTAGTAAAAATTAATGTATCTGTTTGAAAACTCAACTCCTTCAGTTAAAGATTCTTTTTTTAAGTATATAACACAGTTATGCTTGTTTTAAAATTGATTTTTCAGACTAAAAATTTGACTGTTCCATTTTTGGTTGTCATTGTTGGAAATTTAAGTGACACAGTTAAGTATTGATCTTTTCAGTTGAAAATTCATTTTCGTGTTTTGAAATTCAACTGTTCTGGTTGAAGATTCATATTTTTATTTGAAAATTCATCACATTGGTTGAAAAATTAACTATTTTTTGGAAGTCTGTTGTTTTTTTTACTATCGAAATCTGATTTTTTCAATGTTTGATCTGTTGTGTTAATGGATGTTTAGATTTGAATGAAAATAAAAGTTAGCGTTTTACGACAAATATAAATATGTTGCTTCTAGTTGACCGGGAAAATTGAAAAACATGCCCGGGAAGAACTGGGAAATGACCGGGAATCTGAAATCGTCCGCCGAATCGCCGCCCTGGATTGATTGAGAAACTAGAAGAAATTCTAGCTTGCAGAATATCTCAAATTTTTGGGATGAACCTCTTGGAAGCATACATTCATAAAAATTCAAGGTCGTTACAACATTTATGATAGATGTATTTCTCGAAAGTATTCTTCGTTCTTCTTACATCTTTTAGCCAGCTGCTGCTGGCACTGTCACCGATTGCGGTCTGGTCCCCTTAGAACTGATAAACGATGACCGTTGACCTGATGACAAACAATCGAGTTGAGAGTCCAAACTTACGACCGCCGACACTTGTATACTTCTGCTCACGTGAATTCGTTCATGCGTATACTTATGCGTAAAGCCATTTTATTACAATTGTATCTATAAACGTAATCAGACAATCAAATACTAATCTTATAAGTAAATCAATAAATTGGGCTACAAATTACATACATATCCTGCACGATTTGATTATCATATGAAGGTTCATTGTGCCGCCCAGGGTCGGACCAGAAAAATATTTGGGGGGGGGGGGGGGGGGGGGGGGCCGCGGGCGGCGCGTTCCAACATGAGTGAGAATAGTACACCTTATGCACATCCTAACTGCGCTAACCTGAAATGTAGAGTGTCAAAAATTTCGGGGGGTGTTTGAACCCCCTAAACACCCCACTGGATCCGCGCCTGGTGCCACCTAACGGTCCCCAAAGATTATTGGGTTTCCTGACTAAAGGAACCCTTTATAGTTTGTGATTTTGTTCAATTGTGGAAAAAGGCTACACCTGTAAGACTAAATTAGGTGGTTATCATTTGGACTTCCGTCTAAAAATTACCTGCAGATTATTGAGTTTTGAATAAGTTAGAGAAGCGATAAATTGATATAGGTACATAAGCCTATTATTCCGCTCGATTCTAGAAAACGTCGTTGACCTTGTATTTATGTGAATGTACATGTAAAGAATTACACTCATCTGTACACTGGGAATTCCACTCCTCTTTGAACTACAGGCGCTCGGCGATCGTTCTTTTTTAATATTTTTATCTTACAACCAAATTAAGATAGGGGTATGCCGTATACATATATGCCATATGTTTGTCGCTTTATCGCTTCGTTCAGAAGAAAATTAATTTTCAGTGCTTCACTTGTTAAAAATGTTTATATTTTTATAAAATTCCACATTAGGATGGGCTGAAAATACAGAATTTTTGAAGATCGAAAATTACTAAATAATTAAAATTATTTAGTTTTAAGTCACATCTTCAAGAAAAAGTCTTTTTTCTCGGAAGAAAAGTCCACGTAAGTCACATTTTTTCACCTCATTTTAGAGTTCGAAAAAAAATCTTAGTAATATGGAGGTTTGAGTTTGATCTGCAACAAAATTATCAAAAATTGTAACAGCCTTTTGTTTCTGCATATTGATGCAGATTTCCGTATCAATTGGATTCTGTTTAAAAAAACGATATTTTCAGATTTAGTACGGTTGCGGCACAAAAAAAAAATTGATGCTCAACTGTATGATTCCGATTTCCACGTTTCTAATGTACAGAATAATGTCTCATTAATTATGTGCATTATAGAATTCTAGTATGTAGAATTGAATTTAATCAAATCAGACGTATTCTACACAAGGGTGGTCAAAAAAATTGTTTTTCGAATTTTTGTGCAAAACGCCCGGAAATTCGTTCGAATCCACAAAAAAAATAAACGCATTTGAAAAAAAATCTAGTGGTGGCGCAAGCCCCATGAAGTTTAACACTTATTTCTGATAAGAAAAAAGACATTTTTGTAAATTTTATTCAGAATTCTCAATATTAGGTGAATCGAGATCGAAATTCACTATTTTTCTTCTTTTTTTGGTTACAGAATGCGAAAAAAGGACTACTTTTCAAATATCACCCCCACAAGTCTGTTTTATAGGGTCCCAAAAAACACCTATAAGTGAAAAAATGGGTTTTTCGAGTTTTTGGCGCTAATTATAATTTTCTTGCGGTTTTTTTTAAGGCAGCTTGTTTCAAATACAATTTATTATCGTTTTTAGCAACTTTCTTTTAGAAAAGAATCAGAAATTCAAGGTTTTTTCGAATTTTTCAACTTATTTTCAACGTTTCAGTTAGAGCGAGTTAATAATCAAATAAAGTTAACAAAAATAATTGTTTAAACAATTCGTTATTAATTATAACAATATTCTCTTAGAATAATGCTACAAGGTCGCGGTTTTTTCTGAAATTTTCAACTTTCTGTCCACTTTTCACTTGAAGTAAGTAATTATTTGATTCAAATTAGCAAAAATAATTGTTCTAACAAATTGTAAGTGTTTTCAGCTGTCTCCTTCTAGATTAATACTACATAGTTGCGGGTTTTTCCTGAAATTTTTGACTTCTTATCACTTTTCACTTGAAGTGAGTTATTATTTAATTTAATTTAACAAAAATAATTATTGGAACAAATTATTGTTGTTCATAGCTATCTTCTCTTAGATTAGTGCTAAAAAGTTGCGTTTTTTCCTAAACTCTTAAGCTTTTTGTGCACTTTTCACTTAGTGAGGTAATAATTAATTCGAGTTTACAAACATGCTTATTTAAACAATTTATTATTGTTTATAACCATTTTCTCTTAGATAAGTGCTAGAAAGTTGTGGTTTTTCTGAAATGTTTAACTTTGCACTGAATGGGATTTGAATGAAATTCAATTAGATGTAATTAGATGAAAATGATTTAATTGTTGGTTAAATGAGATTGTTCTTTTATTCAAAAAAAAAATTTTTGTTTGTAGAAATATCAACTATTATATTTTTGATTAAAAATTTATATTTTCAGGTCAAAAATTCAACTCTGGTTGGAAGTTGAACTGCTTTCTTAAAAATTCAATTTTTGCGTTGAAGATCCATAATTTTAGTAGAAAATTCGAAGTTTAAATTTCACTAAATGAATTCAGCTTTTTTGTTTTAATTAATTTTTTTTGAACACTGGGAAAAGAACAAAAATAATTTACTTAAAACAATACTAACTTTAAGTGAAAAGTGGACTAAAAGTTGAAAATTTCAGAAAAAACGTAAGTTTCTATCACTAAGAAAAGAGAATATTATTAGCAATGATAATAAATTGCTTAAACAATAATTTTTTTAACATGAATTAATTATTACTTCATCCTAAATGAAAAGTGATAAAAAGTAAAAAATTTCAGGGAAAACCCGCAACTATGTAGAATTCATCTAGAAGAAGATAGATATAAACATTTAAAATTTGTTTAAACAATTATTTTTGCTAAGTTAAATCAAATAATTACTTATTTCAAGTGAAAAGTGGACAAAAAGTTGAAAATTTCAGATGAAACCGCAACTTTGTAGCATTCTTCTAAGAGAATATTGTTATAATTAATAACGAATTATTTGATTATTACCTCGCTTTAACTGAAACGTTGAAAATAAGTTGAAAAATTCAGAAAAAAGCTTGACTTTTCAACCCTTTTCTAAGAGAAATTTGCTAAAAACAATATTAAACTGTTTGAAAAATTTTAACAAACATCTTATTATCACTATAAAGTAGTATTTTATGTATTTGAAACAATCTGCGTTAAAAAAACGCGAAAAAATCATAATTAGCGCAGAAACTCGAAAACCCCATTTAACACTTATGAGGGTTTTTTGGGACCATATAAAACAGACTTATGGGGGTGATATTTGAAAAGTAATACTTTTCTCTTAACTACTTGTTAAAAGAAATAGTCCATTTCGAACTCGATTAATCTGATATTGAGAATTCTGAATAAAATTTGCAAAAACGTCTTTTTTTCATAAGAAATACGTGTTAAACTTTATGGGGCTTGCGCCTACTCTAAATATTAAAAAAAATATGCGTTTAGCACTTTTAAAGCGTTATTGGAATAGTGTTTACCTCTTAACGTTAATGTTTCGTCCGACTTATCATAGTTGTAACTTTTTCTTTAAATTGTTATGCAGAATTGTTATTTTCGCCGAAATATTAATTTTCAAAATAGCCCGAAGATTGCTATTTTGAGGTTCGGTTGAACGAGATAATGATCAAGTTCAAGTTGACTTAATCTTTGAAATTCGATTTTGAGGGAGATAAATTGAGGGCCAGATTTGCAAATTCAGTAAATCCTGAATTTATTCATTCTCTCTACCGTTTATTCATTCACGAAAATAAACAAAACCTTCAGTGTCGAACTTTAAAACAAAATATTCCATATTTCAGCATGAAAAGTTGGAAAAAAGATACAACTCTAAAAAATCTAACAAAACAAAAAGCTTACGAGATAAGTTTCACTTCTAGAGAACTTAGCATAACGTTCTTGATAAGGCTAATGCGAAATTCATCTATACCTCCGCATTTTGTAGATTAAATTTATAGATTAGAATTCATCAATTACTCATCAAAATCTCGAGATGAATAGGTTAAAAAAACATTGAGTATTATTGAGCAAGCATCCTAATTGAAAAAGAGGCACAAACTTTATCTATCTAAGCTTGCAATATTATAATTATACAGATATGTACATTTTGCACAGATTAGAAATATATAAATAATTCAATATTGATAATACATATCAGTAGATCAAAAAAATAACATTGCCTTAGCCCTGATAAAAAACTCTTAACATCGAAAATTTGAATATGATTAGACAATTTGTTCTAACATTACTTGCAAAATTTATAATAGGAATTGTAAACTTATTATTTCATATTTTTTATGCATCTGGTATTGAAAAATGGAAGAAATTGAAATTAAGGAAATATAACTTTGAGGTAGGATTTTCAGCAAATAAGCAAAAATGTCATTTTTGAAGATTTGGTTAATTTTCATCGAAGTTGAACAAAAAATTTATTATTTATGATATTTGTTTGTACTGGATAAGCAATCTCAATTGCCTAGGACCTCAAAAAATGTTCTTAGACCTCACAGCTGTAGAATAAAGTAAGAAACAACTAAATTTACTCATTTCTCAGAAACGTAAGGTTCAAGAAATTTTTCTGTATATCTGAGGAAATTATGCCTTGCTTGTCCAGTGCAATTGAGTCACTGAGAAGGACAACTGGGACAAGCCAAAGATTGGAATTTCTCAGGATCAAAAGAAAAAGTTTTCTGTGATGAGAATAAAAATCTTATCTTATCTTGAGCTATATTTTCAAGGTTTAAAAATATATTTTTTAAATCTCCAGAGTAGAGGGGAGGAAAAATGGTATGAGCTTTACCTAGTTGCCATTCTCTGGTATTCGAGAGAGCGCTTCTTCCTGTTTTTTTATTTATCATCACATGAAACAGGAAACACACATTAAATAATTTTCATCACCTAAGCGTAAGAGGATGAAAAAACAAAATGGGCTCTATTGGCATTCTCATTTCTCCACAACCACCTCAATTTTACCCTCAAATAAAGACATATTTTTATAAACATTTAGTACCAAAAACTGAACATGAATAAAAATTACAAAATGCAACATTTTTTACCTAATTGTGACAACGGTGGGCCTTTTTGGAATTCAAAAACTAATGAAAGATTTCCAAAAATTTCGTATTTCAGCTTACCCATTTCTACATATATCGTTTAGCAGTACTTAATATTTCATTTTATATTAACTGTCGATTTGAAAATTGTTTCATTTATAACGATTTAGTTTTCTCTTGCTCATAAAATCTTTGTTTATTGAATTTTATTTGAAGAATAATAAAAGATACTGTATTTCAATTCAATATTTGCTGTTTGGCTCAAAAAAATATTTTCTTTTTCTTCAATTGTTAACGATTACAGGATAATTAAAGATCAGTCTTGAGGTTAATGTGATAACGGTTCTCTTGTGATATTTTTTCCATTGTGAAATACGTAATTCTTCCAACAGTTCGAGGTTATTTGAAGAGGTTAATGAATCCTGTTTCTGTAATAAAGATGTAAGTAAACAAAAATAATTATTATCAATTAACACTTTTAAAAATGAAAATCTTTTCGCATTCAATTTGAAAGGATCATACTTCGTAATAGGTATTTTTTCTCAAATCCCCAAAACTTCAATATTTGCGGATTACAATTTCTTTTAGATCTCGTTAATGTATGTTGTATTATCATAAACGAATGAGCAATACAGTAAAATTGGTTCATTTTAGTTTTTTTTGCTCTCATCACCCTTACTAGTAATGACGGAAAATCTGCAATCGGTGACACACCAACAAACGCAGTAATAATATTTCTTCCTGCATATATGTTTGCAAATTAAGAAATAGGAAGAATAATAGGAAAATGTTCAAAGATTATTTCAGCAAAATCTGAAATGATAATATTCTCAAATATTTGGAAAATCGTTCGCCAAAGTGTATGCCCTGTAAAATGAGTGACTTAATGCACAATGAAATCACAATGAAGGATCGGCGAAACCCTCGTGTGTCTATGGAACACGGAGCGACCCAAGAATGACCGCTTTCTGCATCCACCCGGCAAATGCAACGGCATATTTCTGACACACGGGTATACCATGAAGGTTACTAACCAGTGAAGGTGTCGAACCTCAAAGAGCACCGATGATAAGAACAATGATTTTTACCGAATATATTCGGTAGAGTTGCTGTAGCTGCTCTCTGAGATCTTTATACTTCTCCTTTTTATCGATTTCCTTGACTTGTTGTAGTCGACCGGGGTCAAAAATTCGACCACAAACATAGCTTGTTCCCGTTTATCAAGGAGTACACTGTGTCTATCAATAATATACGGCGTTCCTGCGTGAATAGGAAGATTGGATGGTATATGCTATAGGTGCTCAGGAAGTTTTTTTCATATTAACTATTAATATCATAAATATTATTTCTTACCGAAAGAATAAAAGAAATATAAAGGTTAAAATACGTTGGATCTAATGCACATACATTGCTAAGAAAAATAACTGGAGGTCAATAACAACCTTTGCCCGTTTACAGTGTCATATTTTCTCTGATATGGAAAATCTGAACGAACCAGAGGAATGAACTGCGATAAACAACATGAATATGATATTTTCTTTTATCGTAACACTTAGTAAGTGCGCCACACGCTCGTGAAGGATATGATATTTCTAGCTGTAAACATGCCGTACATTATAAATTTTTTTTTCAACTCTAATCATTAAAAAATATTTGAGAAAGGAACATATACTCATCTCAGTTCAAATTTTCTAAGGACTCTCTTCTGTGAACTTTGAATTGGACAAAATTTATAGCAAACCCCACCACGTCTTTATTCATAATGATGACAATGATCATGTTTCTTATAATTATATTTTTCCTATCTTGGAGAGGAATTCTCGTAAGTGATTCGTTTTTTCTGGAAAAGATCTATACAGAATACAATCATGAATTCTTATCGACGGAAAATATTTGTGTGTTGTCTTTGGATACTGTGCTTATCTGCTGTCCTACGAGAAAACCTATATGTGTAAGTCATATTATTTGTCATAGACATAAACGACCTGTTGGATGGCATTTATGATTTTTATAGAATAAGTATAACTATTATTCCAATTAAACAACGTTTGAGCGCAAACAACTGATGTTCGTGTTGACGCGGTAGTTTATATGAATAATAGTATGTATTAATAATAATTTTACATAGAATTCTAATTTTTGGAGTACTATAAAAACAAGAGGACAGGATGACATTTTAATATAATATGTAACATAATTTAGTATGAGTCTATATATTTTGTCATGCTTCACATGAGGGTTGTTTTCAAGTCTTTGCAAAGAAAAATTTCTAAATTCTCGATCATTTTCCGGTTCCCGTGTCCGACACCTTGAAATCAATTCTAGTTTTTTTCAACTGCAGATTTAACGAGCAAAAAAAAGACTGTGCATTAGGGTGGTCCAAAAATGCATTAGAAATTTTTTTTTCAAATTTTCATGCAAAACGTCCGGAAATTTATTCGAAACTATAAAAAAAAACGCATTTAAAAAAAATCATATTTAGAGGTGGCGCAAGCCCCATGAAGTTTAACACGTATTTCCCATAAGAAAGAAAAAACGTTTTTGTAAATTTTATTCAGAATTCTCAATATTAGATGGATCGAGTTCGAAATTCACCATTTATCTTCAAAATTAGTCACAGAATGCGATTAAAATATGACTTTAAAAATATCACCTCCATAAGTCTGTTTTATAGGGTCCCAAAAAACCCCCATAAGTGTAAAAATGGGGTTTTCGAGTTTTTGGCGTTAATTATGATTTTTTTGCGGTTTTTAAAAATCAGATTGTTTCAAATACATATGATAATACTTAATAGTGATAATAAGATGTTTATTAAATTTTTTAAAACAATTTATTATTGTTTTTAGCAACTTTCTCTTAGAAAAGGGTTGGAGAGTCAAGGTTTTTTCTGAATTTTTCAACTCATTTCGAACGTTTCAGTTCAAGCGAGGTAATAATCAAATAATGTTGACAAAAATAATTGTTTAAACAATTCGTTATAATTATAAGAATATTCTCTTAGAATAATGCTACAAAGTTGCGGTTTTATCTGAAATTTTCAACTTTTTGTCCACTTTTCACTGAAAGTAAGTAAATATTAAATATGTTTTAGTAAAAATAATTGTTTAAACAAATTGTCAATGTTTATAGCTATTTTCTTCTAGATGAATGCTACATAGTTGCGGTTTTTTCCTGAATTTTTTTACTTTTTATCACTTTTCATTTAGGATAAAGTGATAATTAATTCATGTTAAAAACAAAAATTGTTTAAGCAATGTATTATCATTGCCAATAATATTTTCTCTGCTTAATGATAGAAACTTGCGCGGTTTTTTTCTGAAATTTTTTATCTTTCGCCCACTTTTCACTTGAAGTGAGTTAATATTTAATTTATTTTCACAAAAATGATTGTTTTAAAAAATTATTATTGTTGAATCTTCCACCTAAAAATTTAAATTTTTGATAATCAAAAATATAATGGTTGATATTAAAATTTTTTTTTTTTAATTTTAAATAAAAAAAAATCTGCCCGCTTGGCGGGCACATTCTCATCGCGCGCTTCGCGCTCGATGGTAATTTCAGCTCGCGCTACGCGCTCCGCCTCTGTACCTTCCTACAGTTGTATATAGAGCTTGTGAAACTCAAAAGCGAAATGTCGACTACTTTAATTTGATGAGCATGAATTCTTTTTTGTTAAAGCTTCTCCGGCTTTAACGAATACATTCTCATCGCGCGTCTCGTGCTACGCACTCGATCAAACTTTGTCCAAAGCGGTAGAGAAGTTTTGTTGCCTAATTTTTTCCACATGTTGTGTTTTTTTTTTTTTTTAAATTCAATTTTTCAATTTATAATTTCATTTTTTTCGATTGAAACAAAAACTACGCGTCCAATGAGAAAAATTATAACAAATTCACCGATATTTTTCGGGTGAATAACTTTTCTCTATCAATCTTCTGTGTTAGCCTTAGTCATTTTTTGAAAAATTTTATTATTTCATTTTTATGGATATTTTTCCTGATTGAAATTAATTCATTTTATGGCTTTTTATAAATGAAGCAGAAACTACTTGTCCTATCAAAAACGTTAATTTTACCAAATTTGTAAATTTTTCTTGGTGCACAAGTTTAGTTCATTTATATTTTCCCGTAGCTTGCATAGTTTGGCCAAAAAATGAATCTTTCTATTTTCCATCATTTTTTGTGCGACCAAAATTTGATTTTTCTTTTTTTCGATAAACTCTAAAAATTGTAAAGATCATCCTGGAGGGCTCCCAAAAAGAAACATTCTTTTTCTTCAAACTTTTTTTCATATCTTGCGTGGTTTGGCTAAAAATTCTCATTTCTGTTTATATTTTCGAATTTTGAAAATGCCACAACTCTGACAATTTTGTTTTTATCAAATAAAATCATGAGAATAAATTGTTTTACTCTTTACGTACTACAAGAAGCCGTACTTACAATTTTTGAGTCTTGGAAAAAAAGTCCAAAAAGTTTTTCAAAATGCTCCCCCTCTTCGATTTTTTATCGAAAATAGCTCGCTAATGAACTTGACCTGTCTTTTTGGTCCCTCAAAATGTGTGCCAAAGGGCAATCCAATCCGAGTAGTCTTCCAAAAGTTATAGAGTATACAAACACCAACGACGACGACGACAACAGACAGACACCAACGTAAAAACTAATTTTTCGGAGTCAGGAGGTCTCGAAACGTGGAGATTTCATAAATTCCGTGAAAGTCAATTTTCAGATAAAACCAATACCTTCTCACTATGATGAGAATGTAACAATCTAATTTAACGAACAATTAAATTAATTAAATCTAATTCAATCTAATCGAATTCCATTCAAATTGCATTCAGTGCAAAGTTAAACATTTCAGAAAAAACCACAACTTTCTAGCACTTATCTTAGAGAAAATGGGTATAAACAATAAAAATTATTTAAAAAAGCATGTTTGTCAACTCGCATCAATTATTACCTAACTAAGTGAAAAGTGGACGAAAAGCTTAAGAGTTTAGAAAAAATTGCATCTTCTTAGCTCTAATCTAAGAGAAGGAAACCATAAACAATAATGATTTGTTTAAATAATTATTTTTGTTAAATTGAATTAAATATTAACTCACTTCAAGTGAAAAGTGGGCAAAAAGTTAAAAATTTTAGAAAGAACCGCAAGTTATATCATTAAGCAAAGAATATATTATAAGCAATGATAAGAAATTGTTTTAAACAATTTCTTTTTAACATGAATTAATTATTACTTCAATCTAATTGATAAGTGATCAAAAGTTCAAAATTTCAAGAAAAAACCGGAACGGTGTAGTATTAATCTAGAAAAAGATAGCTATAAACTTTTATAATTTGTTTAAACAATTATTTTTGCTAAAAGTTGCTAAAAACAATAATAAATTGTTTAAGCAATTTAAATAAACCCATTTTTTCGCTTATGTGGGTTTTTTGGGACCCTATAAAACAGACTTATGGGGGTGATATTTGAAAAGTTATATTTTACTCGCATTCTGGGACTAGTTTTGAAGAGAAATCGTGTTAAACTTCATGGATCTTCCGCCACCTCTAAATATTATTATTAAAAAAAAAAAATGCGTTTATTTTTTTGTGGATGTGAAAAAATTTCCGGCCGTTGTGCATAAAAACTCGAAAAATATTTTTTTGGATACCCTACTGTGCATGCGTAAACAGACGAGTTCCGTAATGGTAACAAAGTTTAAAATTTTGATAGGAATCCGAGTCAGTCTTAATCAATCTGAATTATTCTGGAATCCGTATCTTATCCAAACTAACTCAATCTGAACGAATCCAAGAAGTGTTATATCTCTTTTAATCAAAATCGATGAAATATTATTAATTTCTCTCTATCTGATTCAATCCAAATAGATATGAGCTCAGATTGAATTGGATTAATTCGAATTGGGATTCTGTTCAGATCAATCCGAGTTCGGATTGATTTGATTTCATTGGTATTGAAAAATTTGGTTCAGAATGGAAGTTCGGATTAAATCGGATCGAGTCGGGTTGATTTCTTTTCGACTTGGATCGAACAAAATTAGGAACTTTTTTCGGACTGTTTTAGATATAGATTATGGAATATTTTGGAAATTGAGAAAAGGAGGATTCCTTGATCTTTATAAGTGCAATATTTGATAAAAATATAGCATCTAAACTTCGTAATTGATTTATGAATTCGTATATACAATTTATCAAGTGTTTTTCTACTTGTTTGTACTTTTTTCTTCAAAGTTCAAAGTCCTTTTTCCAAGCAATTCGTCGTTGCCTAGAAGTTTTTGTGATTTCTGAGATAATTCTCCTCTAAACGCATGAACACTGTTTGCACCATATAACATATACACATAAATGTATCCTCAGGAATTTTTAATGTTAGAAAGGCCATTGACTATTTTAGCATATTTTCTCAACAATGTGACAATTTTGCTACTATTTGAGAAATATGACACTAATGCTACTATTTTCCAAAATTGCTTGATAATGCAAGATAATGCAATTAAGATTATTTAGGCGTGGAAAACTGCCCAAGATTTTGGAATATATTAGGGTATTTTACGAGATTCAAAGATATTGTGAAAGATGAAAGAAATGTCAAGGGATTTCAAAAAGGTTTTCAAGATTTTCGAGGGATTTTAGGTTGTGAATGAGATGGAATGAAATTTTGAGAGACTCCTAAAATCTCAAGGGATTTATTCGTATTTTATGGAAATTTAAGGGGTTTAAAAGGACCTAAAAGATTTCAACTTCTTCCAATGAATTTAAGACGATATCAAAGATTTGAACCTTTTACAAGATTTAATTGACCCAAGTATTAAAATTGTTTTTGAAGAATATATGGTGTTTTGAGAGAACCCAATGAATTTCATTAGATTTCAAAGAATTTCACAATTTTTGGAGGGATTCGTATAGAATTTGAACTCAAAACTGTCTCCCTTAAAAGCAAGCGCGTCGGAGCCGTGTGGGCTGGGTGGGCTTGAGCCCACCCATAAACTTTGATGGGTGGGCAGAGCCCACCCATCGAAATTTCAACTACTTACAGTTTTATAATTCTAAGCTTTTTTTTGCATAATTATATTCATTTTCTATTTGGTGTGCCCACCCATGAAAATATTCGTTCCGACGCGCCTGCTTAAAAGTAAAAAAAAAATTTATAAAAAAGGAAGCAACCTCCAAAGCTTCTTTCATTTTTGTCGTCTTATTCTTTATTCATGCATTTTTTAAAGTCACAATCAAAGAAAATTAACGACAAATTCACTAAATGAACACCGGAACGTGGATAGTTCCCTCGTCGAATTTTTTATTGTGATTAGAGAAATAAGCGTGTTTTAAAATATTTAAAGGAATTTAACGAGATATCAATATTTTCAAGAGTATTCGAAAAAAAATTTTCGTATATACTTGAAAGATTTTTAGGTATTTCAACGAATTCGTGGAGAAATTCTGGGAATAAATGAAATGGAATGAAATTTCAAGGGATTTCCAAGGATTTCTGCGGTTTATAGCTGATTTAAAAGAACTTTCAGAGCTTTTAGGGTATTTCAAAAGATGTGGTATAATAGATTTAAAAAAAAGTTAAAGTGAGTCGGAGCTGACCGGGATACGCTGGGAAACCAGGCTATATTCTCATTTTTCTATGAAATTGGTGTTAAATTGGCTTCTAGAGATTGCTTGGTTCATTCTCGTTGGCAAAGTGTGATCAAAATAATATTAAGGATTGTTTATTTTCTGTATTTTTGTTAATACGCTTATAAGGAATGCTTGGAAAATTCGACTTCTAATTTTTTATTGGATATTTATGTCACCTATTCTATAGTTAATTTTTTTTAAATTTGACCTCAGGAAAGATGTTTAGTCCAAACAGTTTGATGAATTATTTTGTTATTTTTTATTCATATTCTTTGATGTAAAGCCACACATTAGGTTAAACATTTACTCAAAAAAGTTACCTATTACATTCTCATTATGAATGAGAAGTTATTGGTTTTATGTGAAAATTGACTTTCGCGGATTTTATGAAATCTCCACGTTTTGAGACCCCCTGAGTCAGAAAAA
>WSXT02227545.1:0-13351 GCA_011762715.2 Neuroterus valhalla | reverse complement strand
ATGATGTAGGTTACATTCCTTCTCTTTCTTGCTTATCCCAGGTCTTAGGGGCTCGTGGAGGCACCCCTGTGGCTGATCACGGAAATAATGTAGATCATATACACTCGATTTCCCAAGTATTTTGGGGCAGGAAGTCACCACCATGAATGGATAATGCATATCTTCCCCCTTCTCCAAGTCTCGTGAAGGCGGGAAGTCACCACTGTGACTGGTCATAGAAATACTGTAGGTCACAAATCTCCCCCTTTTCCAAAGTCTTATGGAGGTGGTAGTCACCTCTATGACTGGCCATGGAAATGATGTAGGTTACATTCCTTCTCTTTCTTGCTTATCCCAGGTCTTAGGGGCTCGTGGAGGCACCCCTGTGGCTGATAACGGAAATAATGTAGATCATATACACTCGATTTCCCAAGTATTTTGGGGCAGGAAGTCACCACCATGAGCGGGTAATGCAGGTGGCATGCCTTCCCCTTTCCTCAAGTCTCGTGAAGACAGGAGGTCACCGCTGTGACTGGTCATAGAAATATTGTAGGTCACGAATCTCTTCCTTTTTCCAAGTCTCGTGGAGGCGGAAGTCACCTGTATGGCTGGTCATAGATATAGTGCAGGTTACATACCTTCCGCTTTTCGCTTTTCCCAGGTCTCGGGAGGTCGTACAGGCAGAGCCCTGTGACTGATCATAAAAATAATTTAGATCGTATATCTTCCTATTTTTCCAAGTCTTATGAGGGCGGAAAGTCACCCATATGACATGCCATGGAAATAATGTAGGTTGCATACCTTTCCCTTTGCCCTCCTCCTTTTTTTAAGTGTTGCGAAGGCGAAAGTCACCCCTATGACTGGTAATAGAAGCAATGTAGGTAAAATACCTTTCTTCTTACGCTTTTCCCAAGTTTCGTGGGAGCGGGAAGTCTTCGCTGTGACTGGTCAAAGAAATTATGTAGGTAAGATAACTTCTCATTTTCTCAAGTCTCGTAAGGCCGGAAAGTTACCAATGTGACTGGTCATAGAAATAATGTGGGTTGTATACCTCTTCTTTTGACCAAGTCTCGTGAAGGCGGGGAGTCACCACTGTGACTGGTCATAGAAATACTGTAGGTTACATACATTACCCTTTCCCTAAGTCTTGTGGGGTCGAAAAGTCATCCATATGACTGGTCATAGAAATAATGTGAGTCACATCCTTGTCCCTTTTCCCAATTCTCGTGGGGGCGTGAAGGCACCCCTGTCTTTGATCTCTGATCATAATGTAGGTCGCATACGTCTCTCTTTTCTCAAGTCTTATGGAAAATTCACCTATGTGACTGGTCATAGAGGTAATGTAGATCACATACCTTCCCCGTTTTTTAAGTCTTGTGGGGGCGGGATCTTCATTTCGAAGGCCATAATTGCATTTTTAAAATTTTTCTCAGAAAGAAGATGTACTTCTTTTTAATTAACTTTCCCCAAACTTTCCAACTGCGAGAGAAAAATTAAAAAAAAAAATTGAAATTTTACAAAATGGCGTCTGTCTCAAACAAAAATAAAAAATTTGACAGTTTTACGGAAAATATGCTCGACAGAAAGTTCTGTTACCTTTTTTTTATCCGTTTTTGAGTACGTTTTTGAAGAGTGGTCAGTTGGTCGTGACGGCTGAGGAATGAGCTATGAACCTGCTCCGTCTTGTTGCGGGTTCGATTCCCGCCTCGTATTCTGGAGAGGTTATGAAAAGTAGAGGTTGGTAAATATAGAGAAGAGTTTATATGAAGATTCACAAACCCGTAAAACGGAGAGCATAAACAAATACAGAGTAGATTTCTTCCAGTAAAAATACAAAATACTGATTTCTTCCCATTCAATCTCAAGGATTCCTCAAACTTTTGAAATACGAAAAAAAAGGAAAGCTCTGATATCGATTGAATCGCAACTTTTTTTCGTGAAATGAACAGATTCGGGTTCCTTAAAATAAATATGATAGATAGACTTATGATAAATATCGTCTGAAGGTTGAATTCTCTGTTGAAAATTATTTTTTTGGTTAGAGATTCATCATATAAGTTTGAAATTCACTTTGCTGTTCAATAATTTCAATATTTTGTTGAACATTCATTTTTTATTGTAGAAAAAGACCTTTTTTTTGCTAATGTATCTACTTGTTCAAATGGGTATCGGAATAAATTTGAATGATACAACAAATGCTCATAAAAAATGCCATTATGAAACAACGACCTGCAAATTGAAAAACATGTAAACCATTCAATAAAAACGAAATTTCCTATACAATTTTGGAACTTATGTGTGGAGTATATGTATCCATTCTTTCTTTTTTTTCAAATATAATGATTTTATATAATACCAAAAATCAAAATCTGGTGAAATTAGTTTCTTAAAAAAATTGAAAAATTGAAAAATAATTGTTTCAACTGTCCTTGAAAAAATTCCTATTCTCGACTCAAAATCCAGACGTCTGGTTCATAGTTCAACAATTTTAATTAAGGTTCATCTTTTGCTTGAAAATCGACCTTCTTCATTCAAAATTAATGTTTTTGGGTAAAAATGTTGCTTTGTGGTTACGAATAATTATATCTTGTTGAACGTTTGATCTTCATTATAAAAAGATCTAAATACATTGTGTTGACCATTTCTTTTATTAGATGCATAGTTTTTGTTGAAATCGTGAAAAATTCTGTTAAAAATCGAAAATTACATTTTTCGGAAAACCTGTGAGGAATAAAAAACAATTTCGAGGTAAAAATGTTCATTTTGAATCGATGATTGACAGAATGAAAAATTGCCATTTCTCGGCCAAACATTGCAAGACAAGGAGAAATGATAATGTACAACTTCATTGACTACAAAAAGGTCTCCATGTTTTGTTTGAAATATTTTCCAATGAAACGTATATTTTTTGTTTCATTCGTGATAACAATTTTCAAACAGTGAGGAATTCCATTCGCCAACCAAGTTTTACGAGACAAGAATCTCAAGGGCGAGTATTGTAATGAGAATGCGTATCTTAGGGCTGATAGAATCTTAAGGGCATTGAATAAACGAACTCTGAACTTTTGCGGCCACGTCAATGCACTGTCACATCAGACAATATGTCTGCGTGGGAGTTGGCAGATAAATTCCAATTTCTCGCCGGGAATTTTATGATTATGTACAACAGCGGCATTTATGAAACATTCTTTGGTCATACATGCAATTCTATAACTCCCTTCTACAAGTTTGACATCTAGAGCGTCAGAAATTCATTGTAGCGCCATTAACAACATGTTATTTATTTGAAAATTTGTATTACTCGCGTACTCACACGATACCGCATGATACACGATGATACATGCAACTATTGCTGATAAAGTAGTGCTCACAATGAATAAATAGTGAAGACAGTATAAAATTGAATTATTTCTGCATAAATGAATGTTGAAATTGTTTTCCGGATGATTGGTTACAATATTTTATAGTTCATAACAAAAAATTACAAATTTATTGTTTCCAGTAAATGGAAACTGTCGGTAATTCAGAAATTTACCGAGTTTGAAATTTAGAACTTCAGAAAATATATAAGTTCGTTCATCCGTTTGATCTCCCTCAAGTTTGCAAAGATTAAAACTATTTCCAACCTATCCACCCATAAAATAAATAAAAAAAGTACTTTAAAAATTTTTTCAATCTTCAATATAAATAAACATGCAATTTTCAAAAAATTACAAAGTTGACCAGATTATTTATAGTTTGGAGAATTGAAATTCACGTGGAGTAGCACTTTCAATATTTATTTATTGCGAGAGCTACTTTATTTATAAATCAGCTAACTTCCGAACTACTTTTTCAGAAATTATAAATAAATGTGCAAACCAATTCTAAACTCAACCAAATTGCATATTCATTTATATTGAAGATTGAAAACATGTGTAATGTATTGAATTTGTTTATTTGTAAATAGATATGTTGAAAATTAGTTTCTGCTAACTAGATAAAAAATCGATCACATACACATTTTATAAAAACTTCGATCTAGGTTTCCATTTTCAATGAATTATAAAGTTCTTCTTAGTTATAGACTTTTCACGTAATGTGCCTTTCACTTCCAATACTCGGATTATTCCGCTCACAACTAGCGGAATGGATACTGCGCTAAGCAAAATTTTGAAGGTGGAGATACCACTTCGGACCATCGCGAGGCCAAAGGATGCACGGCGATAGACGGCGGAGGAATATCGTTATTAGCTAGCACCGTCGATTAGGACCTTTCGTGGCAGTACATTTCTACCTTCAGGAGAGGACAGTTCTAAAGAGGGCAAGAGAGAGAGATTGGAAATTAACAAGGAAATAAACTGAGAATATACAAGTGACATCCAAGTTTTTATTATCAGTTCCTGCACACCTACATCCAAATATAACAAGACTATGTACCATTGTAAACAATCTACTGAAAAACAAGTAAATTATTTTTCTCATCAAGAAACAATTCAATTTTCTATCTCCACAATTTATTTATTTATAAATCAGCTATTTCTAGAAATATTTTCTCAGAAATTATAAACACATGTGCAAAGAAATTCTGAACTTGGCACAATTGCATGCTTATTTGTATTGAAGATTGAAAAATTGATAAAGTACTGAATTTATTTATTCCTAAGTGGATAAGTTATAAATAGTTTTAGTTTTTGCAAACTTGAGGGAGATGAAATGGATAAACGGGTTCATATATTTTCTAAAGTTCTAAATTTCGAACTGAGTAAATTTCTAAATTGACGACAGTTTCTATCTACTAGAAGCTATAAATTTGTTATTTTTCGTTATGAAATATAAGAAATTGTAAACAATCATCTGGTGAAAAAATTCCAATATTTGTTTATGCAGAAATAATTCAATTTTATACTGTCTGCACTATTTATTCATTGTAAGCACTACTTCACCAGCAATAGTTGCATGTATCATCGTGTATCATGCGGTATCTTGTGAGTACGCGAGTGATACAAATTTTCGGTCGGTAACTTGTTGATGGTGCCAGAGTTAATGTCTGATGCTCTAGATATCAAACCTTCATCATTTTCGGATGGTGTTGTTAAATTTTGGCCATAAATTACGGCTTTGTTCGTTATCAATCGTGAAATTCATGCTTATTTACTTAGAGTTTGGAGTTACAGGATTTCATGTATGACCCGCGAATGTTTTATAAATGCCGTAGTTGTGCATAATCATGAAATTCCCAGCATGAAAATTAATCTCCCGTGCGGCCATATTGTCAGCTATGACGTATGGTCTGACGCTCTAGCTGTCAAACCGCCATCATTTCCGGATGGTGTTGTTAAACCTCGGCCCTAAATTACGGCTTTGAACATTATCAATCGCGATATTCTTTCTCATTGGGAGTTATAGAATTTCATGTATGACCCGCGAATGTTTCATAAATGCCGTAGTTGTGCATAATCATAAGATTCCCGGCGTGAAATTTCAATTTTTTTGTCATCTCCCGCGTAGACATGTTTTCTGCTGTGATAGTTATATTGGCGTAACCGTAGAGGGTACATAAAAATTCCAGAGTCGGTTTATGCAATGCCTCTAAGTAAAATAATTTGAAACTTCTATCAATTAAAAATTTTATAATATTCTAGATAGAAGAGGTTTCTGAAAATTCTGAAATACTTGTAATTCCATGTACGCTTCACACTTTGAAAAGAACTGAGCACGAAGTACGAGGACCGAAAGGAGCCGAGCGCGTAGAGCGAGCCTTATTTCCCATGGAGCGCGAAGCGCGAGATCCGAAAGAGTTTAAATTTCAACTATCCAGTTGTGAATTTATCTTGTCCAGTTGCAAATTCAACAATCTGGTTCAAAATCCAACTTTTCTGTTAGGGTCATATTTTCTGCTCGTGAATTCCATTATTAGATTAAAAATTCAACTTTCATGGTTGTAGGCATGTTTTATATTTTGAAATTTCACCGATCCACTATGAGCCAGCGACCAAAATTTTGGCCGAAGACAAAGTATGGAGTTTGAGGACAGGCTACTATTTACTGTTTTCTATATGATTTGAAGTACTTAAAACCTGAATATTACATATATATCATTATTAATGTCAATCGTTGCTGTGTTCGTCATAGGAACTGACAAAGTTGAAAAAAAGTGAGAAGATGAAAGCCCTCTTAGCTTGAGCATGCGCACATAGTATGTGATTGATATCAATTAGCTGAAAAAGTAGTTCAAGACACTCGTTGACCTTATTGTATGGAAAACAGGGACCCTTGAACGCGTAAAAGAAAAGGAAAAAAAGCAACAAAAATTAGTCGATAGACTTTGTGAATAGGAATAAATCACGTGGTATTGACTTGCACAGATGTCCGCAAACAGCATTTATTTCTCACATTACGGTTACTGGAAATCCAGAATTAGGTTATGTACCGAAGGCATCTGCGCAATTGACACGGATGGAATTGGAAGGCGATGTGCCAAGTCCATTATCACAAACTGCCTGTATCTGTCCAATGTCCTTTAGTACTCTGATCGACAGCAAGTTGTTATCTATCGCTTGCGAAATCCCGTCGTAGGATGGTATTCTTCCTCCATTAGGCCTGGCTCTTGTTCCAAGAGAACAGCACTCTTCATAAGTTCGCGATCCTGCCATTAATCTTGAATTGAAACGGAATTCACTAGATGTTGAATAAATGAGTTTTTGTCAGATCTTTTCTTCTTCTGAATTAATTTTTTATTTTTTTCTATCAATTTTCATGTTACATAATATATATGGGTAGATAAGATGTGCTACTATCTGACCCCTTTTCTCCATTTTTGCTGTTCTCCGATCGTCACTTTTTCAGTCTTCTGACTCTACTATCACTAATAATAGTAGATGGTCTAAACCTGGATGCTTCCCTATTTCCAGCCTGCCAATGTTTCCCCTTCCCTCATCGTCAACAATAACATAGTCTATCCCTCTCCCCCCTTCCAGCATGAGTTTACTCTTTTTTCTCATTCACCTCTATGTCCCGTTTAGGATATCCTAGGACATTGTTAAGGACATCGACATCCTAGGACATCCTAGGATATCGTTTAGGACATTATCCTTAAAGCTCCTTTAATCCAATCCCCTTTTTCTTTCCGTTCGCTTTATGCTCATCCTCCTGTTCTTGTATTGAAGTATCCTTATATGGATAAATTCACATCGCTCTTCTCTCTTCCCATGAATCCATATGAGTCCTCTGTTTCCCTCTCCATATCTTTATCTACGTAAACCCCTAGTATCCTTCCCCTCTTTTCTCTAAACCTTAAACCTTAAGCTATTGACCCTTCTTTATGTTGCCTCGAATAACTCCTAACTTCTTTTTTTAAGCTATCGAATTTTTCCATATTCCAATCACCGTTTCTTACACTGTACTTTTTTTTCCTTTTGCCTCTTATAACACCCACACATATCCTCTGGGCTTTTGCGTCTTATCACTCCTATCCCTTGTCGTCTAACCGTATCTCCATCATCACCACGACGTCACCTTGCCTCGAATTCTCCATGAGCTCACCATCTCTTTTTCATAGTCCAGTTAAAGTCTAGCAAGATATACTCCCATCTTTCTTCCTTTCATTCCTCTTTATCTCTTTTCTCCCCTCATGTCTCGTTTCCCCCCCTTCTGCCTCTTTCCCAGCCTTTCCCCTGACCCGCTACGAGCTACTGAGCTTCGTTTCTCTTCGTTCCTACCTCGCCATGTATCTTTTATCTGTATTTTTCCATGCTTAAGCCATGAACTCGTTTCACAACTTTTTTCTCTTTCACTATTTGAATTGAATAGCATGTCACTTCTGACAAAAAGGAAGAGATAGAAAACATGTTATGTATGCTGGTATTTCGACATTTGCCAACGACGGCAGCTTACCTCGATCAGTTGCCTGTCGGTAAGATAGTTTTCACTTTGGAAAGCAAATTTTGAACAAATGGGATAAAAACAACTAAAACTAAGAATAGCGAATATATCAACTTCTTTTATAAATAAATGTGTTATTTAGAGGAAATATACGGATTCAGATATTTCTGTATTTACCTTGTTCGACATTCAAGATATCCAAACTTGCGACTTCCCGCAAATTTATTGAGAAATTCCTGGTGGCTTGAGAATGAATATGAAGATAAATAACCTGATTTTGGAATTAAACTATCAACTTGTTGGTTAGAAGTTTTTATATTTTGTTGGAAATTGATATTTTCTAGTAAATAGTTTTTTAGGACCGTACTAAATCCCCAAATAGATTTTTGCCGTTCTGGCGTCACTAAACTGATACTCATAGTGAAGAGGGCAATTTCCAAATTGTGAAGATTTGAATTTTTTACTATTTCATAAGCGAAATTTCTGTTGGACAATCAACTTCTTCCTACTGTGAGATTCCTATTTCAACACTGTTATTCGGTAGTCAATCACCTAATGGATGAATGTAACGATTTTAATCTTCTATTTCAGTAGCCCATAGTCGAAATCGTGAAATACTGTATTATTTAGTTCAAATTTAGTGGCCAGTCGGTCGTAGGAGCTAAGGCACGCTTTGGACCCACGCCGCCTGGCGGTGGGTTCAATTCCCGCCTTGCATTCTGGAAGAGCTTCGGCGGTCCACGCGGTAAACACTTGCCCAGCAAGGGAGTGTTCATTTCTAGAAAGTCGTGGTGCCGGTACCTCTTGAGAGAAAGGTTACTCTAAGTACATGAGGCTGGGGTTTCATGGTGGTTCAGAACCCACCTTAAGCTGTAGGTCTCCCTTACTTACTACTAAGGTAGTGTCAGGGTGTGTAAAGGAATGATGGAGAGGTTCGAGAAAAATGTAAAACCTCAGGGGACACATTGAATCAATCAATCAATTCAGTTCAAATTTGTTTATTGAAGACCCCACTTCCTCACATTCCCTACTCCTGACTTGAATACAATTCCTGTTCGAAATTCCATAATCTCTTCCGTTGCCTGACCATCATCTTCTATTTCCTTATTTTTTGCCTCAGCATATAATCTAGACAGCTCCAACTCCCCTCCGTTACTCATCTTGGAAATTTCAAGTGAAGACTACCCACTTTCTCATGCTTTTCCCATCCGTAGATTTCCACTCCGTAAATTAACAGTGACCACGCTAGCACATCGTACATCCACACTTTCATCCTTTCGTCTTCCTAAAACTTCAAGCTTTCAGACAAGTGTTGTCACTTGTCTGGAAGCTGTCGTTTGCCTCTTGTCACCATCTTCTATTTACAATACAATCCCAGACGTTATTAACAAGATGTAAAGGCGGATTCCTGCCCGGTGGAACACCTTTACTTTAATTTACCAAAATCTAAAACTCCAAAACCAGAATAAAAAAATCAAATCCGAATAAAATCCATGATCAGAGTAAAACAAAAATTCAAGATCGAACCCGAGACTGAATTTAACGATGTCTCCTCAGTGAAAGGGGTTTCCTCACCTCCAGGTGCAATAATACATAAAAGAAACACTTTTCTCCATTTACCAAACGTGACAGAATTCATTTGACTATTTCCGTACAGTACAGTGTATCCTACGAAAAAGGGGACAAAGGCGCACACTCACATACCCATATTGTCTCAAGTTACTGAATTCTTATCGATAAAGTAAAAAAAAAGGAAGAAAAGAATGTATTTCCAAATCCGCGAATAACCCCACAATATTACCATTTCACTACTCAAGGTCGGCTCCCAAATTTATTCGCCATTTCCCAACAAGATTTCTAGGTTATGCTGACCACGAGGCGAGACTCGAACCATTCGCAGACGAGAGAAATCCCAAAGCCAAAGGTAAAAATTATTCCCGGAGAAAGCACTAGAAAGAAAGAAACTTATTCGCGCACTACAATTTCAGAACCCGCACATACACACACACACTTTCGGGACGCGAAACTCCTAGAGCACTCAAAACGTGGTTGATCGTTTTGGCGATATTTGCTTTCAAAATACCGATATCACGCAAACGCTAAAATGACCGGCCAGAAAAACTGTTCACAAACCTCGTCTGAATGTCGGTAGTTAGAACCTCTTAGCAAATCAGACATTTCTTTTAATCTTCAAAATTCCACAACAAAAACTCGACTCAGATACAATTCTGTAAAATTTTTCGTGTCTTCCTGACAGTTCTATGTCACGGCTCGGAACGAGAGTGTCGGTACCTTCTCCCTCGAGTATCCAGGTTCGTCCGACCGTTGATTTGGATCGGCCATTGGGAGCGCACCTATCTCCTGGGTCGTTGACAGCAGCCAATCGCCAAGTCCGTCCTCTGGCGCCCGCCATCTTAGGAAGCGAGATTAAGCGAGAGGTCAGGCGGCAAAACAGGTAAAAGTTTAATAATCGGGACAACCTATGATTCTGAGTGGATTTCAGTTTAATATTGTCCTCCGTCCACTCAGAATTCTCAACTGGCAAGAAACAGGTTGAAATGATGATTCCTTAGGAGAGTCCTCCAGCTCGTATTTTAGGGTAGATTAGGACGGGTGAAGTTCGCGCTCCACTCCTCTCTCTCTATCCTAGGGAGAATCGTCCTGGTGAGTTTGTGGTCGCGGCATCGGCGGCTGGCGGTCAGCTGTCAGGCCTCGGTGTAAACAAACTCTCCCGTTCCAGAGCTCCGGAGTTCCATGAAAGTTTACAAAAGAAAGAAAACGGGATGAGTGGATGTTGTGCGACATGTCGAGAGTGCCCTCCGGGAGTTTGACCCTCGCTCCGAACCTCAGACGAAGTGACACAGTTTAGGACTTCTGTCCCAGCCTAAAAACATCTTTTCCGGAGCCGGCATAGGGAGCTGTATCCGGGTGTTTTGTTTACTTTTATTCGAACCAAAAGAACACAGTGATAGGTAAAATTTACCCTGTCACAAAGAACCGACTTTCTCTCAACCGACTACGATTAATAAATAATTTTAGAATAATTACTTTTGTTTATTGAGAAACTGACATGAAGCACAATGCCGAAAAATACCGAAAACTGAAAGCACCATGTGACACAAATCTTAGCCACGAGCGAAAACACGTTTGAAAACCAAAACATATGAATCTGTTGATCGGAGATCGATACACGTCGGATACGCTCGGCTGCACTCGGTACATGGCTTGATGTCAATTCAACGTACTGCGAAACACTGATATGGAGTGTCTAATAGTTCCTCACTGAGTGTCTCATGATTCCCCACGGCCTATGTTTTGCATTATAGCGGTGTGGAAACGACTGAAGACTTGGCGTCTTAAATGAATTGTGTGAGTCGAAGGGCTAAAGCTGAACGAAAAAAAATTGCATAATTACTCGAGTGGGTTTTGAACAGCACTTTCCAAACATGGACAAACACAGGATCGCGAGGAAACACTGGGAAACTCGATTTTCGTGTCACGGTCACAGTGAAGGATACAAACGCCTACAGATGATTACTGCCCTTATTGATATGAGCTCTGACCGAGATAATACAATGCAAGCTGTTCCTATCCGTCACCGTTGACACGTGCGCAAATCACAGCGCTGTCTCACGATTCCCAACGTCTCACAATTCCCCACTCCCCCCTTTATAATTGGTAATGACCCCATTACAAAAAGTAAAAGATGTCTATAATTTACATCGTGCCCCTACAGAAAATAGTAATTCTTCTTGCATAGTTAGTACATTATGTTATTTAAAATACTTATAACTCATATTTTCTTTGTACAATTTATTAATTTCTCTAATAATCCTTCCTATATCAGATTTCACTACAGAAAATAGTAAAGCTTGCTATAATCAAATAGGAACCCTTCTTCAAAAATAGTACAACCCATTATTTAGGTATAAAAATGCCAAAATTTCAGCATTTTGCCCCAATTTGCTACCAATTTCAGTAATTTTTCTAACATAAAGTTTCTCAGTGCACTCTTCCTACATGCAGTTTATCCAGAATCTGTCATGGAACACTATGTCGAATTTCCTTCTTTAGATAAAGCAATAATTGAACCACCTTTCACCATCACCCATTTTAAATTCACTTAATTATCTTTATTATTATGACTTCCTCTTTTCTGTTGGACTTATTATTGATTGGTGTTTGACTGTCTTTATCCTCGGCTCCACTCTGTTTCTTGTCAACCTCTGTTTGTATTCGCAAACTAGAATTCTATTCTTCCCTGGGAAACTTTCTGCAATTTTCAATTAGTCTCTTTCTCCTAAAGAATACATTGCTTTCCGTTATCCTGAATCTCTCCACATACTCAAGAAGTTCCTTTCTCTAATCTCTTCCTTCTTTTGACTTGTCATTTGCAACTATCAAGTCTAATTTGTGGAACCACCTTGATGCTATCAATTTCAAAATAACAATACGCCTACAAGATAGTTCCCTTAATCCGTAAGCATCGGCTACAAGCAATTCAGTGATTCACGACTTAACTTTCTTGAAGATCTACGAAATAACGTACATAAGCCCCCATTTTCTTGCTTTGTATCATCCATGTTGAAAACTATTATGTTTTTGACTTGATTTTTATTGTCAACATTGACTCATCTGCGTTCCAGTATAACCACTTCTCCAGAAAGCAAGGAGATGTTCGTCTCGACTTTCTGCGCGAAATCGCAAGAATTATGTAGCTAAAGTCTATTATGAGGCTTGGTGATCAGTTTAATATTTGTCGACAGCTTCTCAATGTTAGCCTTTAGATCATAATCTATAGTTTCAGTTGAAACAAATTCTGACATCAAACCCTAATTTCAACATTCTGTCTCATATTTCAACCAAATCCGAGCCACAAATACAGTAATTACCTTAAACACAACCGAAAAATTTGTCAGCGTTTATATTGCGATGTAAATTATATCCAAGCACAAATTTTGATTGTCATTGTATTTTATTGCAACGTGAGCAAATTTTCCTTATAAATTGCGACATGTTCAGCTCTGCTATCAGTTTCGTTTAATGATTACATACCTTCTTATCAGAATGGGCAAACTATTATTCCTGAGCTGCTTTCTACTTTGCGCCCGTTTGTCGCCCGGAGATTTGATAACACCTGATAAAGGTAATGATAAGTTAAAAAATATCTTCACTATTCGGAAAACCAAGAATCCCGCCAGGTTACTTGGACCATAACCTTCCAAATGACACGGGAACGAATGTGATCCCTTCGAATATTTCCAATAATGATACAGAACAATGCTAGTCAACATTTTTAAGAATTTAAAAATTTGGTTCAGAGAGAGATTTTGAAAGAGTTCGTTTTATTTGATAATATATTCAGCTACCTGAAATTCTTATCCTCGTGTAATTATTCTAGACCCAGAGAGAAGACAACTGAAAGTACGAGAATTTGTGATAATCAATTTATTCCGGCTACATAAATACAAGCACTCAGTCTGTCAATGTTTTTTGGGGGTACAATCTT
>WSXT02227534.1:0-16483 GCA_011762715.2 Neuroterus valhalla | reverse complement strand
TGGACGCCCCCTAAGCTACAAATAGTGCTAAGATATTCATTTATTTGCATTGAAAATGGTAGATTACAAAATAAACTTACAATACGTTATTTAAGATGGTTGTTTCAACAATATTCGTGGATAAAATAGAATTTCGAGAACAAATTCCGTTCATTTGGACGTTCAGAACTTTCGGGACCTTCCTTATCAGTATTTTAAAATTTGGGAAATTTCTACCATTTTTACTCAAGGAATTAAAAGGGAACTATTCGAAATAGTAGTTTCACCGTTTAACATCGTTAAAAGGCAAACTCAAGACTACAAGATGAATCAATCTTAATCATTATTTCAAAATTTCAAACGATTCCTACCAATTATATTATACCTTTTTAGGTAGCTGACTTGGTCCGTAGTCAATAATGAAACGCCAGGTTGAAAAGCTCGAGCGAAAGTTAAATAACACATAATAATATAGATCAGGAAAATATAATTAGAGTAAGCACCTAACGATCCTGCGGTCGTTCGTGATCTTCAATTTTCTATGATAGCGTGTTAAGCTTCAATATTTTTTAATGACCGCGGCCAAGATAAATAGAGAAACTTAAATCCTACCGTCGAGGCGCTATAGGGTAAAGCTTTATGGTTTTTAATTCATCGTCTGAAAAGATAATCTAGATGGAAAGATTATGATAGCAATTTAGCGAAGGTCTCCTTCGGGATGAAATTGTACCGGGATACATATTATGAATCTTTATTACTAGTCTCATCAGGCTGAGGTATCTTTTTTACGATGCAACGTATTTCACAAAATGAATTACACCCGGGCGTGTCTTGAGAGACCTTTTATTCTCGCTAGAAAAAATCTTCACACTCTCATCTACTAAAAACTGACTGACAGTTTACTTTAGACAACCAAGGTATCTTTCTCTGTAACTATTCAGGGGCAAATTTAGCATTTCGGTGAGAACCCAGCTTAAAAAAGATCGTTATCAAAATATTTTTGATTTTAATGTCCAAATAATTCTGGAAATTAACTAATTATTAGAAGCCTCGAAAAGAGAGTAAGAGGAAGTTTTATCTAAAAATGATAAAAATTGTATGACCATTGTATTGTATTGTATTGCCTTAGGAGTTGAGGTCCTGGATGCAATAAGGGGACGAGCGCTCGAAAACGCTGAAAAGTATTGTCCAAACCTTTTGTGATATCGAAATTTTGAAACACAAAAAATTAAATAAAAAAAATATGCGCTTGTAGATACAGACAAGACGAAACTTTTCTTTTATAAAGTTTTGCAATCCAATTTATATTTCTGATAATAAGAATGAAAAAGTGATAAAAAAATGTTGCCTAATGCAATTATTTTTTTAAACATGAATCGTCTCGACTCAGACAAATATCATTGAAACTTTTTGAAATTTGGTATACACATGCTTTATACCCTAGCGATGTCTGCAATGTGGAGAAACAAGTAAAAAATGCCAATTGTTTAACGTTGTTACTCTCGTCTGTATACTCTCCTATAAAAGACTTGCCTCTTCAAAAATTAAACATTAAAAAATGCTGCCTTTCCCCTTATCTAATAAAAAATCGACTGCTTTATATTTCAGGATATTTCGTTGTTTCCAGTGAATTATCAAATAAATTAAATAGGAAAATTTGTGCTGTGCAAATTGTTTCATCCTTTATTTTGTTTCCTTCGTTTTAGTAATAAAAAATGCAAACACGCCGTCTAATGCCTTCGTTTTGAACTTTGTACTGTGAAAAAGGTGCAGTGTCCCAAATTGTTTCGGACTGTGCAGATCGCTCTCTGATTCATTAGAATGAATTGAATATTATATTTTTGTCCTGTGACTGTAAGACAATATAATTCGTAATTTCTAGTTACTTTTAAGTTTTCGAATTATGTCAGAACTTCATGTAGGCCGTAAAAGGCTTCGCGATGAGAGCAAGTGGAAGAAAAATGAGACGAAGAATTGCAGAAATAAGGTAATAGAATAAGGATATCCTCATCATATTGAAAATATTTCATTCAAACGATTGTTGGCATATTGAAATTTTAAATTCAACAAAAATTCAAAATTTTGATTACACGTTTATTTTCAAGTTTGTTAAAGGACTCCACACGTAAAAATTCCAGCTTTGATATGTTCTAAAGATGCGTTTCTTAAAAGTGAGGGGGCGTCTAAAATTTTGAGTTTTCAAGCTCTCATATACTCAGATTTGATATTCAAAAGCTCCACGAATACCATCAAGCTCAAAATGTGTATCCCTTGAAAAAAAGGTGATTTTGTAAATTTTAGACAGAATCAATGATCTTCTATTGTTTTGCTGTTTGTTCCAGTAAAAATTGTTTGCAATATATAGAATATTACTTTTCCTGATAATGAGATGATTGAACATTTTTATAAACAATTGATTATTGTTTATATCAATTTTCTCTCAGAATAGTGGTAGAAAGTCGTGGTTTTTATCTGAAATTTTCAACTCATTTTTAACTCTTGACCTGAAGTGAATTAATCTGAGTTGAAAAAATAATTATTGAAAAAAATCATTATTATTGGCTTCTGTCTTTTCTTCAAATAGTGCTATAAACTAGCGGTTTTTTCAGATTCTCAGATTTTGCGGGTTTTTCTCCAATCAGGTTTTTACAGGTTATGTACTGGACTGCTCCTAATAATTCCATTCTTTCTGCTTTTCTGTTGGAAGAGATTCCTTTTCTTCAAATTGATATTTTTTGTAGATTATTCCTTTTGTTGTGTACTTATTATTTGTCCATTACTTAAAAATTGCGAAATCTTGGAAAAATTCCAACTTTCTTGCATTTTTCTAAGAGAAGATAGTTATAAACAATAATGAACTGACTAAAATAGTATATATGTGTTAGCTTCTATTTTTCATTACCTCAAATTAAGGAGAACTTGAAAAAAGTTTGCAAACTTGAAAAAAAGACAACTTCGTAGACAAAAGCAACTTCGTAGCTCTACAAAGCAGTGAAATTCATGATAAATAATTTATTGACACAAAAGTGATAATGTTTGGGATGTAGCATAACAGAGATTTAGGAATATTAAATGGTTGTATCTAATATTGAATTTTCTGTGATAAAAGAGTGGAGAAAATGTATGACAAATTGTTCCATTTTGTCATTCGAAAAACTGTACCGAAATAGATAATTATACAGATATTACAAAATAGTGGAATCCTTGTTAAATGATAATCTGTCAAGAAAAAGTGATTATATTTGTGATACAGTATAAAAAGGTTTGGAAGTAATAAAGAGAGTATCTAATTTTAATTTTCCTGTGTTAAAACTTTTATAAAATGTATGATAAATGATCAGAAATTACGATAAACAAGTGTAACGATGTGTTTTGTTATTGGAGAATAAATAGGCTAAAATATAAAGCAGTCGATTTTCTATTAGATAAGCGAAAAGGCAGCTTTTTATAATGTTTAATTTTTCAAGAGACAAGTCCTTTACAGGAGAGTATTATACAGGCGAGAGTACTAACGTTGAGAAGCCCTTGAATCTGCAAACGACGCAATCGTATACGGTGTCGCCTGTTTTCTAACAAAATGGATGTTTTCGTTAATTTTCAATGAACTGGCCTAAAAATTTCCAGGAATCTTCCTCCGATATTAAGGAAGAAATGTCTTACTGGAAGTTGTTTCAACTTTCAAGTTCACTCTATACTTTTCTTCCTCGAAGCTAAGAAAACGTGCTTACCGTCAGGTCTCCATTTGCAATTGATTATTATTAAACAATTTAAATTTTTCACTTGTTTCTCCACATTGTATGCATCGCTAGGGAATAATGATTGTGTGTGCCAAATTTCAAGAAGTTTCAATGATATTTGTCTGAGTCGAGACGATTTATGTTTCAAAAAATAATTGGATTTGGCAACATTTTTTATTTTCCATTTTTATTATCTATAAGCGCACATTATTTTTAATTTAATTTTTTGAGTTTTGAAATTTCGATATCACAAGACTTTTGGACAATACTTTTTAGCGTTTTTGAGCGCTCGTCTTCTATTGTATCCGGGCCCTCAATTGACCAATGTTTAAAATACCAAAATTGAAAATTTTGAAATAGAATTGTTCAAAATTTCTTGTTTGAAGCGTTAAAATTGAAAATCGTTAAGTGCAAAACGTTTAGCTATAATAAATTTAAAAATATATCTATTCAAAGATGAATGAATCTGTAATCAGAATAATAAAAATGCGCATACATTATGAATAAATTGGAAACTAAAAACTCGGCAAATAGAGATTCAGTGAAAGAATTTATTACCTTATGGTCAGAATACACGACGACTAAATTCAGCGTCCCTTCCTGAACAGCCATAGCAGTAGCAGGACAACTGTACTTGGGTAACGACCAGGGGTTCCTCGACTCCATCGATAGATCTCCATCCACATGGTAAACAACAATGCGACTTTCGCTGTCGGATAAAATTAAATACCTTCCATCTGGAGAAAAAGACACTAGTCCAACAAGATAAATAGATTCACTACCCGTCTGAAAAGCACCAAAGTGCCTCAGCCGATTCTTCTTTTCAATCTCATAAAACGTGACAGTATTCCCTTTCCCACTGTTATGTATCGTAACAAGTCGTTTAGAATTCGGACTAAAAAATATCTTCTGTACCCTATTCAAAGGAACATCCGTGTCATTCCTACATAAACTGGCATTTCCCTCGATGACATCAAAATTAAAAACCCTGAGATGACTATCTGTTGAATAAACTATGATTTTTGAAGTTTTATTTACAGCGCAAGCCACAATATTCTCGTCATCTTTCGTGTGGAGCGTCAGAAGCTTTACTGGTTCTTCTTTTAGCTGGTGTAAAGTTCCAACCGGGACTGAATCTTGGTAACTCTTGCTCTCTCCTAGTCTCCAAAGTTCTAGGAAATTACTATACCGCAGCAAAATACATCTAGATTTCTTGCAAACACTCACACAAGGCGGCTGTAATAAAGGAGGGTACTTCACAAGGAACTTCGGTGGGTAGCTTGATTGTGCCAAGTATCCATCAACTCCAGCAGAGTACAGTTTACCGTTAGCCTCAACCAAGGCCCGAACATCGTGCACATGCAATCTCCGTTCTGTTCCTCTGACCCACTGGGTTCTGCCCTTGGAGATGACTTTTGAGAAAATACGAATCACAGGATCAACGCCTGCACAATAGAACATGCTCTTATCATGAGACATGGTGATGGCTTGAATATCAGCCGTGTGGCTCTCATAAGTTTCTATCAGCGTTCCCATGTTTGGATCCCAGATGCAAACTGCACCACGAGAATCGCCGGAAATTATCGTATTCTCTTCGGTGACAGCAAGGCACCACACTATTGTTTCTTTCTTTGCTTCTTTCCTAGAGGTCGTCATTCTGTGGACTGCGTGACCAGTTAAAGTGTTCCAAACTCTGACAGTGTCAGAGGAACCACTGAATATCATGTCTCCAGTGTTGTCCCACTTAAGGCAGAGAATTCTGCCTTTCTGCTTATCGAAAATTCTTTCGTAGAGGAGAGAGTCCGAGGTAATGAAGAAGGTGTTTATGTAGCCATCTTCAGTTCCAATCGCAAGGCGCGTTTTTGTCCGGTTCACGTCCATGCACCAGGCTGCTCCTCCCGTTACTCCCATCTCAGATTTTTGACTAAGTTTCGTTAGGTCATATTCGACTATCATTCCTCGTAGACCCGTGGAGAAGAGGCGAGAACCTATCCATAGGATCGCTTCTATAGATGTGTCTGAACGACCTGGTATTGTGCAGAGGATGAAGGGTGCGTTCTCTACGTTCCATATTTCTAGAGTGTTGTCTTCTCTGAAAGAAAAAGTCTTTAGTCAACAAAAATGATTTTTAGCAACATCATAACTACATGTGCAGTAGATGGTTCCCTACAGACGTTCTAATCTCATAACAAAAAACATGTTTCACGAAAAAAAATTTACAGTTTATTGAAAATGGATTGATTTCCAAAAGGTCACGGTGGGGTTGAACCAACTTTAATTGCAAGGTCGATGCAAATTAGATTTTCCGACTGATTATGGTAGTCTCTAATCCCACACACATTTTAAAACAAATAAATAAATAATTCGTAGGGCTCCTCTCGGAAAAAAGTATATTTTTATGGTTGTGAAGAAAACTCTTGCACTTATATATTTTTCGGATAAAATTTATCAACATTTTATGTAATGACTCACCTAATGAAATTTTCAAATTCAATCAAAAATCTTTCAATTCATTTTCATTCATTCTCGCTTACAACATTATTTTTTGTATGCAAAATTTTGAAGAAAAAACAGAAAATCTCGAACACAATTGTGTTTAATTGTGCTGAGATGCTTCAAAAAGGCAATACGAAGTGTGAGGAATAAATTCACAATATTTGAAAACCTAAATATAATTTACCACAATTTCCATTGTATTTTGCTTCGTTTCTCGTAATCTTGTTAAAATTTCAATAGACAAGTTATATTATGGTTATTTCTAGGTTTCAGAATGTATATTTTTTAATATTAACGAGAAAAGAACAAAAATTATTATTTTTGGTTTATTTTTTTTCTACTTTAAAGTAAGCTAAAGGTCCCAGTAATGACAATGGTCCCAATAGTGGAAAAACTTGGTATAATTCTAATATATTGTGAAGATATATGTCGAAAGTAACATTTATGTTAGATCGTATTTATTTCTAGTATTTTATAACATAAAATCGAATTTTCTTCATACAAATTAGATAAAAGGCACGTATTTGGGAAATAAAAATGAAATATTAGAATTTTGAAATACCGTGAGGTATTGAGGAGTCTCATTTATTCATTTCATGAGTAAAGAATATGAAAAAACAGAAATCACTAAATCCAGGAATAATGTTCTTCTAATTAAATAAAAGTCTGAGTCAAATGTTTTAAAGCATATACTTGGAAACGATTTCATATATGTATGAGAAAGTGAGGTTATGTTTCCTGAAGTAACATAATCAATTTGAAAAACACCGATAATTATTAAAAATGCAGAATACCTAACATAGAATGAAAATATCAATTTGTGTAGAATTGGGGCATTGTAAGACAAAATCCAGTACTGATAACTAACCTCGAAAGAGCCAACTTTTTATTTTCCTGCTCGTAACATAAACATGTTACTGCTTTCGGTTCTAGATTATAAAATCTAACGTTGTGAATTCTACAAGTGGCCATTATTAACTCTAAACTGTAAAAATCATTTGAAATATATATCAAAGTCACAAAAATCACTGATTTGTGTCCGAAACATACCCACAACGCACGTGGTGATTTTACACAGTTTTACAGCAAGCGCGCAACGACAGCAACGCATCAGATCAGGTTAGTTTCATGGCGCTGGTCATGATCAATCATGATGGTTTCACAGCGCGAAATATTGAATGACATTAGTAGAAAAGGTCAACAAAAATATTTTAAAACAATAAATAGGTAATCCGAATAGATATTATAGAACTTTGATATGGGGAAATTAGGACTACCAAAATTTCAGGTATGGTTCACTATCAGAATTGATCGGAAAAATACTCCATTGCGGAAGCAAACAAAAGTTAGGTTATGTTATGGTTATGGCCTAGTTCACAACGTTAGAAGCATTTTATTTGAATGATTTGAATTGAAACCGATGCGCTTGTATTTCACTTTCGCATGGCAGCTTTAGCCGTAAATATTAGGGTAAAAGTGGAAAAAACAATACATCATGATTATCCCCTTGAGAAGGTTCGTAATACAGTTTTAAATTAAAACCAGACGATCTGGTTTTCCGGGACATGTCCTGTTTTAGCCTTATCTGTCCTGTTTTTTTCTTGAAACACTCAAAATGTCCTGGTTTTAACAGAACAAATGTTTGCAGACTAAATTTTCTTCTGCACTTATCGATTAATTAGTTGCAACCCAGAAAACCATCTCTTGGATATGTGTGAATGATTAGGGATATAAAGTTTTTTTCGATAACCGTTGAAAATGGATTTGCAATAATATACATGTTTTGTCCTGCCCATTGAAAACTCATGAAACTTCAGCCATTTTTTGTTTGATATTAATTTTTCTAGAGTGATTCATTGACTTTTATTCGATATAACCCTCCTTTTTTATATTCTCAGTGTTATTAAATTGCAACTCTAATTTTACAATCACCAATTGTAATTTAATTTTATTAAATGCATATTTTACGTCATGATAACTACGAACGCATGAATTTGCGGGCACTTTATTTTTCCAAATGGCACTATTATGAGATAAGTTTCCATTAGAAGATTTTTGATTTGCAGTATTTGGGAATTTTTTTAATATGATAATAAATAGTTATAATTTGAAAGAAACTTGATTTTTGTCAAAGGATGAGAACAAAGCAATCGTATCTATAAATAGAATTCGGAGTGAAATAATAAAAAAAAATAAAAATAATTTAAAAAAACAGAAATAACAATGAGAACTATTTTATAAAAACAAGACTAGCTATATCCAAGAACACCCCAATCGACGCTATAAGTTTGGCCGTTTTCTTTTTGGTCATAAAGTGCCCCAGTAATGTAAATTGATATACTTCATTTGTATCACGATTTTATTTACGAAGACTGTGAGTCAAACAGATAATTTGGCTTCAACAATCACTAGATTCTGAAACATAACAGTTTACATGAAAATGTTCAAGTTTCCTGGTTTTTCGGTTGACCCATCTGGTAACCCTAGTTTTAATTAATATTTTAGCTTAAAACTTTTTGAAATCTCACATTTTTCTCGTAATGATAAGAATCAACTACTAGTATTCCCTCTGATATGAAACATTCATAAGAAAAAAGAAAAAAAAATGAATACTTGATCAAAAGTGAGCTCATCGAGATATATGATCTTATACACTTTTCATAATTTTACGAATAATTAACAACATTTCAGAGATGACAATGGAGTAGCAGAATGGGCGATGATCGAACTTCACGGAGATTTAAAAGAATCACCAGAATACAAAACCAAAATACACATAGGGGATCTTTGTTACAATAAATCTGGCACTGCTACACTAATCATTGGGAATCATATTTTGAGTGGAAAAGAAACATCTTTGGACAAACCCATCGCAGTTTTGGAAAAGAAGGTTCATAACGAGAACTCTACTAATAATATTGATTGTGATACGGATTATACCGTAGTTGCAATTATTAAAAAAAAAATCATCTTTAAAGGAAGACCAAAACCAATCACTGTTAATGTTCCAAAGTCATTTAAATAACTAATTTTACTGTACGTAGATAATAAGTCAAAATAAATTTTTTGTTGGTTTTGTACGGCTGCATTTTTTTTCAGGTATAAAACGCTTTTTAAGGTATCTTTGATGCTGCAACGAAGTTATATTTTCTATTTGAGTAAACACAGGAGCAAAAAGGTGACATTCGGAAAATGTATGGCTTTATTCTTCACCAATTTATTGCTTAGCGCCTTTTCGGTCATTCTTTTTATCCCTGAATAGTTTCACCAACATTCATAGTGATATTATCTTAAGGGGGGAGTAGAGTCTAAAAAAATGTTTTTTTCATGAATTTTTTTTGAGAATATTGCAGAAGTGAATTTATTCTAGTATTAAGCACATTATAAAATAACATTTCAAGAACACTTGCTCAAATTTTGGCACAAAAATATGAAGAAATAAGCCGGTGGCAGCAGATTTACGATGACGTCTCTTATTTGCTCATGACGTCTCTCATATCTGAACATTGAGTTGTATGATACAAATGAGTAAAATTTTTTCATTAAAGTATGTTTTTTTCGGGTCCAACGTTGTTATAAGTTTATTACAAGAAAATGCAACAACAAAAATCAATTCTTTGACCCTACCCACCCTCTTCAATAAATTAAACATACTGATCTTAGAAAACTTAGATTTATTATTTCTAAATTAACTTAAGGTCTTAACTGAAAATACAGTGGAATAGGTGTTATGAGTCGAATTTACTACTAGTCCTTCATCTCCCCTTCCTCGTCTTCTTCTTCTACGCCACGAATGTACATGACGTTATTGCATCGGATCAAAACTTCCCCGAGGTTTCCCGTGCAATTTCCATCAACGTGTTCCTCTGTGTTGGCGAGTTGAAGATTCATATAGCCATCAACCGAAACGAGGTACCCTTTGTATTCATGTCCCCATTTTAGTTTTACCATCACAGCCTTTCCTGTCAACCCGTTGAGGAAAGGCTTCGGGTTTATTGGCATCGTTGCAGCCATCGTGACGATTTTATTTCTGAAATTAAAGAAAAAAGATAACTTTAAACATCTGCTTTCAGGCAGGAGAGGAATATCATTTTGGAAGGGTGACTGCTGCAAAATCAATTTATCATCGGAAACCTGGCAATAAATTATTTGACTGTATTTAAAACGAATTAAAGTTTTATGCTCCAAGACACTTCAACTTACAAACTTTACATAGAGCTCAAAGAGTTTTTTTCAAGTATTTCAATTTGCAAAAGTTTCAGTTTATGGAACAACGTTTGTTTCATCAACGCGCATACGTTTTTGATTTAAAATTGTTTAAGAATTCATAAACTTCTATTTGAAAAAGAAGAATGTAAGAAAAAGCGGTATGAAGAAATATAATTGAAAATAAACATTTTGAAGAAGTGTTTGTTTTCAAGAAGATAAAATCACCAAAAAAAGATAACTGGATAGATTTAGGTAAACGATTTGATTTAATTTAATGACTTCAAATTTTAATTCAATAGAAATTTTCAACAATCTCATGTTGAATAATTTCAAATTACAAAAGCCTTGAACGCTTAGACATTTGGAGTCGAAAGCACTAGTGTTCTCTTAATGGAAGGCATTCGAGTAAAATCGACATCACTCGATAGAAAATATAACAAGTGTCAATAATGTAAAACAATCAAAATCATATGAACATAGGAATATTAATAAAACCCGTAAGAACAACTTCTCAAACTCCAATTCGAAAAGTGAGGTTAAGAAAACAAAACTCCTTCCCAAGGAATCTAAATTCGCTCACTAAACCAAAAAAGAACAGAATCATTCTACAAAACAGAAATTAGTTCAAAATATACTTACATCTATCCCAAAATTGGAAAGAATCTCAAAAATTATATTTTCCGAAAGCGTGGAAAAGCCGGAATTTTTTACCCCTTTGTATACAACAGGATTCGTTTCCAACTAGAAATTCGATTGGGTTTTCATTAAAGAATCAATTTTCATTGGCCGATAACATTCATGAAAACGCGCAACGCCTAGGGGTTTTTACTCTTTTAATATTACTAGAATGTTACCGGCATCATCGCAGCCATTTTGTAACTAGTGACTGTCGAGTGGAGAGAGTGAGTCGCGGATTGTTTCGTCGCGTTTTCGCGTCTTTCGTTGTTAAATTGTCAACCAGAATCCCTGATCGTAAGTTTATTTCCTTGCTATTTGATAGGCTTAATTATTATTTATGTCTATTCTACGTGCTTGATGATATATACTAGTAAGGACATCGTTTCATGCAGACTCTCATGGACTCCCATTTTGGGATATGCGGGAACTCTGCCTCAGCCACTCATGCTTGTAAAATCAATAATAGACTGGCTGTTTTTCAATTCTGGAGTCTTTGCTACATACAAAAGGAAAAATGAACCTCTAAAGTTTAAAAGTTTATTCAAACAAAATTAAAACTTCCTTTGTGTGAGTTTACACATTCCCACTTTTGTTCGCTACCTCAGGCGTAGTCTCAAACCCCAATAATATATAAATTCTTATACTGTTTTACAAAAAGGGATAAAGTTCTTTCGGTACCGAAGAAAACAATCCGTTTGATCGTGTTTGATTTCCCTGGAGTTTGTATTGAAAGACACAAACGGGGTTAGAGTGTGAGGTCTTTGGAAAGTTCTTATATATTACATGGATTATATGCGCGCTTGCGTTGTGCATATGCGTGGGTGGGTTGCAAAAACTAACATTTTGAATTCCGAAAATCCACGGGGCCTTAAGTTTGTGTGGGGTGCAAGTGGTTTTTCCTAAAACCTTGTTTTCGATAAAAGTTGTTTGTTCAAATTGGGTCGTTGGATTCTTGCTTTTTAATTGTAATTTCTAGAACCTGCAGATATTAACTCGAATGTTGTGCGTTGAATAGAAATTAGTTTTTCACAAATTTTGAATTTCTTTAATTTCAAAAATAATTCAGCTATCGCAAGCGTATTCAAGTTTTAAACAGTGTACCTGAATGATAGAAATGAAGAACTCAATTTGAAAAACTCTTATAATTCCACCAAAACTAACCAAAATGTTTACAATTTACGTTCTTCTCAATTTTAAACACCTTTGAAATTCTTGAATATAGCATTAAAAATCGAATAAAATTACAAGTTTTTCGGCAAAATACAAACTGTGAAATTTGATGGAGAAACTTTGGAAGAGCTTCAGTTATTACTGAGTTACGATCGAAAATATGTATACATGTTCTTTTATAAAAATAAGGGATATATTGGGTTTTTTCTCTCCTTTTTTTATACCTATCAAACAACTTTCTCTCATATAGATGTGTACTTTGTAACAGTACGACTATATTTTCATACATTTTAATTCATTAAAATAGTGGATTTATTTACAAATTACGGCTTCATACTAATATCACTATTTCGATGATTCAAAATAAATAAAAATATAGTCCTATTATTGCATAATTGCACCTTGTTTGGAGAAATTTGTCAAAGAAGCAAGAAACAAGAGAAAAAGGTATAAAATCTAGTAAATCTTGCACTTATTCAAAGAATGTGTCTATTCTCAGTCATAACTCAATGGAAAAAAGAATGTTTAAGTTTTTCTATCTCACTTTAAACCTTAAAGCTTATATCTCGCTGAAAACCCAGTGATTTTATCAAATTTTTAATACTGTTTTCGAATTTCAAGGGTGTGTAAAATAAAGAACAACGTCTGTTCCAAATGTTTAGATCAGTTCCAATATAATTATGTAGTCTCTTTCTTAAATTCCTAATTTTTATTATACAGAATATGTTGAAAACAGTATAGACTAAAAAGTTCTATTAGACAAAAAAAGTCAAACTTTATAGAAGTATCAGATTTAAATCCAATTTTACGCTTTTCGCTATTAAAAACTCTGAATGCGCTTGTGATAGCTGGAGAATTTTATAACAGACTCAAATTTCTAGGATGAACTACTTGTAACATACACAAACTCTTAGGCACTGCAGATTTTGGAAATCGAGAAAATTCATTCTTACAACCCACCCTGGTGTGAATCCAATTGAGTTGTGTAGGTTTTATCAGTTGTCTGAAAAAAATGAAAACTATCTGAGATTTGAACAACTAATACTATTTTTAAAGCTCCTCCCTTTGCAAAGTGCATTTCGTAATAGAAGTAGTATAAAGTTCCTCTGGTTGGTTTGTGTTCAATTTTGAAAAATATCTAGTTTGTATTCATGCAATTTCAATTCGTTCATTTGGCGCAACCCTATTATTTTGTGTTTTAATTGTGAATGATTACAATTTGAAAGTATTTAGTTTCGGAAGCGTGAAATTTGAAATATCTTTCAAAGGCTCCAAATTGAGGATGTTCTAGGTGTGTGATCTAATCTTCAACATGGTTGATGAAATTGACAAAAATTGGATTGATTATTGTAACAAATTTTGGAAGAGAAATCTGAGTGTCAATAATAATAATAATGTATTCAAGGATGTGCTCGAAGTTCTGAACGTTCAAATGAACGAAATTTTTTCCCAAAAACTTTGTAAACTAGAAATAGTGCTAAAATACTTATTCTTTTATTGCAGATACTAGAGTACAGAAAAAAACTCACGATGCATAATTAAAATTTTTAGTGGAACAATATTTGAAGATAAAATATAGTTGCAAAAAGTATTTCGTTTAGAACATCAAGTACATATTCAAGGTCGTTCTTGTCTCTATTTTTCTACCTCTTCTGCCCTGTTGTCCTCAAAATCCTCTATAATCACAATTTTTAGAATTCTTGCCATTTTCCCACTTTCAGCTATGAGAACAATCCACATCGTAAAAAACTAGGAAATTTATAAATGATTCAATTTGTTACCATTCAAATTTGTATACCAGTACCAATCAGTTGGTAATAACTATCTTTTAATCATTATCAGCCAAAAAGTTTTAATTTTGAAAAACGGAATTTAGAGCTCATAAAATATTTCAAAATCTTTGAGATTTCAAACGCTCTAGTCCCAAAAAGATTACGAATGCAAAGCTTCTTTATCAATATAAACAATGCTGAAACCCTCAAATTTTGATAGATCTGCAATTAGCATGCAATTTTTTTTTTTTTTTTTTAATTTTTAGACATAAAACTGCTAATGAAGGGTGGCAGTGCAAAACTAGATAACCAACTTTTTCATTGAAAATGTGTTCATTACGTGGACAATTCTACAATTCTTAGGGAAACATAAATTTAATAAATCAATAGTGTAAGTTTCTACGCAGTACTAATTTTCTCATCCCTACAGCATTGGTATCTTCTTCAATTATCATTTACTTGGATAAAATTTAGGTACTTTTTCCTTTTTTTTTTTTAGTCGTCGCTCAGTACCAAATTTCAATTTTAAGGAAATTAGATTTTGAATCGCTTTCCGAAGGTGATTTTGAAATCCCATGAAATATCAATCTCCAAATTCTCAGTAGATTTTTTCCGAATGGCCCAGTTTTATTACATCAAACTTCATTTACTTGTATTCAGAAACTTAGTGTTTCTGTATACCATGTTTTTTTCACTTTTTCAAGGTATTCTCCGAAAAGTATTTGATATAGAGAATCCAGCAATACAAGTGTTCGTCCAATCAAGAAATAGAAAGGAAAAAATGTCCTCTCTTTCCGAAAAAAGAATATCCTTTTTCGGAGGAAAATTTTCCCATTTTGCTTAACAGTGAAGTGATGAACCGCTGTAATCCCTAGAATATCCTTGAAGGCGTGACGAAATTTTTTTCTGATAACTTTTTAAATTAGACATAGTGCTAAAATATTTGTTCATTTTCATTGTACATACTAGAGTACAGACAAAACTTATGATTCATTTGAAATTTTAGTTGAAACAATATTTGAAGATAAAATATAGTTGCAAAAGAATATTTCGTTCATTTGAACGTTCAGAACTTCAATTACATACGTTTACGTGAAGCAGATAAAGAACACGAATATGCAAATCACTATATTTAAACTAAGAAAAAAGACTTCAACTTTTGATTAATTACTGGCCCTGACTAGCGTTACAAAATTTTCCGTAACACTAACCTGGTCAAGTATAGCACTAGGGCTATAGTTACGGAAAATTCCGTAACTTCAGCCGTAATCGATCTCGGAAGGGATTGCTCTTACAAGAAATTTCGTAAGGGTAGGCAAATCGTTTATTCTTGGCACATAGGCTGGTTTCTCTTATTAAATTTTTTGCAATAACTAATTGCCCTCTTTTTACCAATTTCATCAATCAGGTTGAATATTGATGAATTTTTTTATTTGACTTCGAATAGAGTAAGGACCTTCTCATATAGGTCATAGGAGAGTGTAAGCTCAAGTGACAGGTGTGAAAAGAACCTTATACTGTATGTATGTATTACAATTTCAAGTTGTTCGATACCAATTTTGGTTCAAAACTGTGCAATTAGAAATTTTCGATGTTTAATATGCCGCAATCTTAATTTTCCGTTTTCGAAAACTCGGAAATTACATGTTTAATTAAACATTCTCTCCGTATTTTTGGATTAAAACAAAAAAATTTCTTTATGTAGTTGATATGCAAGTAGTTATCCTCATTTCCTAAAATATAGCCATAAATTAGTAGAGCATCAAAAACTAAGATGTAAAATATTGTTTGCATTTAGGCTTATGTATTGGAATAAAATATAATAAATGCAAGGTACACATTATTTTAAATTTCATAGCCCCCATACAAATTTTTTAACAAGTCAAAAATATATTGTGTTTTTTTTCTCAAAGAGAGAGTGATATTCATTTTATTCTTTTTCGTATTTTCTTTCAATCCTTACGTTTTTGTGTCCAAATGCATGTTTCTACTGATTGTAATTTTCTTCTTGGAATTTCCGTATCGTAATACTCGTTTATTTATTATATTGCTCTTTTTTGTACAATTAAGCCACTATCCCTTGAGGGGTAAGCGTAACTCGTAAAGATTTTTAATTGGTTGTGTTAGATACACCTCTTAACCTTATAAATCAACTCTATATATTCAAGAGGTACATTTCTCGTCAAAATCATGCCCTCAGAAAATTAGCATACGTATTGGTAAACAATTACAATAATATAAACATGATTCTTGAAACTTTCAGGTTGAAGAAAAGAAATTAATTTAATGTTTTTGAGTTGTTAAAAAAATTTAATGGGGTCATCCGGTACATTAATTTGGAATACTGTGTACCTTGCATTTATTACAGGCAGGTGACACTCAAAACTAAAAGTGACGGAAATGTTGACCAAAGCCGCGTGCGGCGCTGGCTGTACTTTCAGG
>WSXT02227512.1:0-16485 GCA_011762715.2 Neuroterus valhalla | reverse complement strand
CTCGATAACTTTCGAAAGAATGATCATATTCGATCGTGCTTTGGCACCCATTTTGAGGAACCAAAAATACAAGTCGATTTCATTAACCAGCTGTTTTGAATCAAAAATAGAAGAGGGGGGCATTTTGAAAATTTTCTGTGGATTTTTTTTTCCAAGACTAAAAAATCGTGAATACGGTTTCTTGTAGAAGGTGAAAAATGTAAAAATTTATCCTCATGACTTCTTTTGATAAAAACACAATTGTCAGAGTTCTGGCATTTTCAAAATCCAAAAATATAAAAGAAAATGCGAATCTTTAGCCAAATAACCCAAGATGAAAAAGAAGTAAGAGAGCATAAATGTTCCTTTTTGGGAGCCTTACAAGATCGTGAATACGACTTTTTGAATTTTCTCAAAAAATCAAAAATTCCATTTCTGATCGCATAAAAAATGATAAAAAATAATCTGTGAACTCGATAATTTTCGAAAAATGTTCATATTGGATTGTGCTTTGGCACAATCTTTTAAGGCTGCGAAAGAAAAGACGAGTTCATTATCAGCCATTTTTTACCAATGGTTCTGGTTTTATCCATCAAAATCGCTTTTTGAAAAATCAAAAATGTATGTTTCCGCCCAAACTATGCAAGGTGCGAAAAAATGTTTAGATAAAAAATTATTTATTTTAAAAAGACCTATAAATTTTATACACACTATTTTTTCATCAGATGCATAGTTTTTGTTCGAATCAACAAAAATGTTACCAAAAATGAAAAGTTTCATTTTTTAGCAAAACTATGCGAGATATGGAAGAAATGGTGAAAACAAAAATTGTTTGATTAAAAAAGTCTACAAATCCATTGTTGATTCTTTTTCGATAGGACGAATCGTTTTCGTTTTCATCGTGATAACACACTTACAAAAATAAAAAATTCCATCTTCAAGCCAAATACTAAGAGACAAGAAGAGATAATTCCAAATTGTTCATCTTAAAAAGTTTCACAAGTTTTACATGAAATTTTTCCCAATACGGCGTCTTTTTTTTGATGGTGACAACGCTTCCTAAACAATGAAAAATTCAATTTGCTAGCCAAACTATGCGAGATGTAAATATCAGTGTCGAGTATTGTAATGAGAATGTGTTCCTCAAGGCCAGTAGAGCCTTGAGTAAACTTAATACAAAAATATAAAAAATGAAAAAAAAAATCTTCATAGAAGTAGAAGTTTTCATTAGTTTTGCAATATTTGTGATTCCGTGTATTCATTACACTGTAAACTGAATTAAACACGTATGAAGCCGAGCGTGATGCGCGAGGTGTAAAAAACCGAGCGCGTAGCGCGAGGTTAATACATTATCGAGCGTGAAGCGCAAGAACCGAATGACGCGCGCTGCAGGCGCGCTCAAACTCGCGAACGAAGCGAGCCGCGCGCCATGAGAACGTACGGGATACAACGGGATACAAACAATTGCCCCAGAAAAATCTGCATAGAACTAACTTTCATATTCAATAAAACTTCAATTAACTGTCATATTTAAGTTTTTTATTTAACTTTCATATTATCTAATTTATTTTCATACTATCATAAGTCAACTGGTACAATTTCTAACTGCGTATACAGTAGTTATTAAATAAGGGTGCATCGCGAAGCGGATCTGCAATCGATATATGAAATATTGGTGACAGATACAGAGCTGGTTCGCCACCGATCTACAGGCTCCTTGTATACGCAGCGCTTGTGGAAAAGCCACGATGCGCTGGAGGGGGAAAAACCTAAAAGTAGATTGCGTGCATGTGCCTGTTGATCTCTGACGCATCTACTGCCACGAAATATTCAGCGCATTCATGACAGATCAGCTGTGTAGGTTTTTCGGGTTTTCCCCAACTCCGTAGAGGTGCTGCTGATCGACTAGCGAAAGTTTTTGCCGGCTGATTGACAACAGATGCGCGCGCGTTGACTGCAGCAGTATTTTTCTCTCCGTGTATAAAATATTCAGAAGTATTCTGAATTCTTCAAAATCTCCAGAAAAACTTCGGAAGAATCGAAGTTTTCTAAGAATCTTTGAATTCTCGCAATTCCTATAAATGAGTTCTTTTGAATGCATTGAAATTCTATGAAATCCTTCAAAAGTTCATGACATTCCATAACATCTGATGATGTGTCCCACAATTCAAGAGAGTTGATCATAAGCTTCCAAAATCCCTTCAAATAATTGAAATCCTCAGAAATGTAATAAATCCTGTGGAAACCCCTTCTATAACCCTTGTCATTTTGTGAAATCTCCTAAATCTTGAATCGTCCTGAAAAATCCTTTCTAATCCCCCGAAATCCCGATTTGCTGTATACAATTTGGTTTAGAATCTCACGGAGTATCTTGAAATATATTCTAACATCTTCCAAACCTTCTGAATCCCCTTTCAAACCTTAAGAAGCCATTGACAATTCTTCGGAAACTTCTATGATAATATAGAATGTTCAAAATCCCTCGAAACCCCTTAGAACTTTTGATATCATCTGGAAATCCTTCGAAATATTGCGAGACATTTGAGACGTTCTTGGACTTTTTGATATAACCTCGAATCCTGAAAGTCCATCGAAATCCCTTCAAATTTTCTAAAATCTTGACGATTATTGAAAATCTTAAGATATACCTTGTAATATTGGAATTTTTTGGATTCTTTTTTTTATCCTTTGGAATACATATATCATCCTTTCAAATGACGAGGATTTACATAAAATGAGAGAATATGTCTTGGAACTTCTTGAAAACTTATCGAATGTTCGGAATATAATAATTGTTCGGAATCTTTACATAACGAATATTTTCTAGTATTTTCTACTATGTTCAGAATCCGTTGGAACCTCTAAAAAATATTTATATATATTGAAAATAATCCAAAATTTGTCAGAATACTTCTAAGTTTCTCAGAGTCTTCAAAAATAACCTTGAACTCTCTTCAGCATCTCGCGATAGAGTGAAAGAACTTGTGTTTCGCTTCAGTCATTAACGTAGTATAGTGCTCAGTCCTCCAATATGATTCAAAAAGAAGGCACAGAAGATTGGGCTTATAATTTCACCTTGCGAAATCCCCTCTGTTATTTCAAAGGTGACAGTCAAAAAATCGGTTGTGCAGACTGATAGTGCGGACTCTTTCATCAAATTCCTTGAAGATTCTAATAAAAAAGAGCATTGAGAAATTTGAAATTGGAAAAGAAATCAAATTTCTTTGAACGGCCGGAATTCGAGTTAAAATCCACAACTCATGTAGATTACATGGAAAATCAAGAATCCAACGACCGAAATCGGACAAACACTTCCAAATTCACCTATTCAAATTTCAACGAGAAAACAAGTATGGAAATAAAAAACGTGAAAAAAAGAAAGATAAAAGAGGAAGCAACGGGATCTTTGGATACTTGATTTTCTAAATTAATTCCCAGGAGAAAGATTTTAATTCTAATGAATTTGAAACTTATCCCAATGTCGAACAGTTCTGCTACAGCAGTGAGTTATTCACGGAATCAATAAACAGTGTGTAAACTTTGCTTCCTGGACAACTAAGGTGAATTTAAGTGATAGGATTCATGATAATAGTTTATTGTGCACCGAAAGCGAAAGCGGGCGTTCGCGCGCCGCGTATAAAGTTCAGCAGTGTTGCCGATACTCCTGAATTTACAGGAGATCTCCTGCTTTTTCAATGATTCTCATGATCTCCTTATTTTTTCTTGAAATCTCCAGCTTTTGTATTGCAGAGTTGAAAAATACGTCTAACTTGGAAGGCGGAATCCCATGCAGGCACAAATCGAATCTTTTAATAGAAGAATATCTTTGTGAAGAGATAACTCAAAGGCGGCCTGTAATTGGCTGTTCATTTCATGGTTTGCGTTCTGAGTCTTCATGGGTCTCCCTGTTTGTCACTGACTTGCACATTATTCTGAAGCTTGCAACATATGCTATCAAATTTCGACGAATGAGGTTCCCACACGAATTTAGCAATAGCCTTATCAACAAAATTTATTCTACGACTCTACCCATCTACTTCCAGGGGCTGTGTACACATTTTAAGAAAATTACTTAGAAATTACAGAGAATTTCTGGATTTATCAGAGGTTGGAATGACTACTTGCAGATGCATGCGTCGGCAGACAGAGGTGTAAAAACGTAAAAGCACCCTTGGTTCGAAATTTTAATGTGTTATTGTGTACTATAGCGCATTCGATACATGAGGCACGCCATTGATTGCTGTTCGCGCGCTCATTTGAAATGCTCAAACTTTCATTTAAAGTATTCATTATTACTGTTTAAAAATATAAACATTCAAGCATGCAACACACGATGTCAAAATGAGGAAATCAATCAAAATAACCTACCAAATAAAAGTAGATTACTTTTAATAACATTATATTTATCATTTACTAAAAAAGCGTTCAACTTTTTACCCGATGCTCAAAATTCTCGATCCTTCGCTTTTTTCAAATCTCATGATAAAAAACTCCTGATTTTTTTCGACCCTTCGGCAACACAGTAAAGTTGAGTATCAAGGCGAAGCCGAGGTGCTTACAGACGTGGAATCGCTGACTTTCGCGCCTCCCCAGACGGCCGCCGGACAATTATTATCTATACACCTCCTGCGTCTTCTGAAACCAGGCTCAAATTCTTGAGGAACGAACGTCATATTAATCCATTCTTCCAGTCTTTCAGATATTATGTGAGTAGGTGTTAGGTATTTGACCGAGGTGATAGATTGTGAGGAAGATGTAAATTGTTTTTGAACTACTGGTCCTCCATTTTGTTTTGTTTGCACAACAGCTTCCGCCCTTTGATAAAGGGCCTCTTCAGTTAAAATATACCTATCTTATTCATATACTCCACATCACGAAACCTACAAGAAGGTTTCATAATTTCTCGAAAGCCCAATAAAACAGAACCAAAATAAAACCTAAAGTTATAACTTCCAACTAAATTGCAAAACCGAAAGTCTAGTTCGTAATAAACTCTAAGATTACCTTACAAGCGTGTGCGTTGAACTCAAAATGTCTCCAAAATAAAAGCTATTGTGCAAACAAAACAAAATTAAGAAACATTAGTTCAAAAACAATGAACAACTCCTTCATTATCTCAGATATTACAAGGGAAAGGGCGGTCCAGGCGACTGTAATAATTATAGAGCGATTAGCCTTCTAATTACTGTGGGAAAAATATTTACCACAATACTTATTGATAAAGTCATGGGAGTAACATAGGAAAGGATCTGTGAAGTTCAATTTGGATTAATGCCAGGGAGATCATATGCGGATCAGATATTTAGTTTGATACAGATCATAGAAAAAAGCCTAAGAGTGCACAAAAAAGTTTTCTGTGCATTTGTTGACCTGGAAAAAGCTTCCGACAAGGTAAATAGAGCTAAACTTTGGGAAGTCCTAAAAGAATATGGAGTGACTGGGTGGCTTCTGAGAGCAATACAAGCAATATATAATGATAGCAAAGCAAGTGTGAGAGTAAATGGACAACTGAGCGATTGGTTTGATATAAAGTAGGGCGTTAGGTAAGGATGAATTAAATCCTCTTGGATGTTTAATATAGACATTGACAAATATCTGGGAATGGCCCTCTTTGACGAGGAAGGTGTTGGCCTTGGACAGTGAAAGTTCTTGGACTTGCGCTGGCAGATGACAAGATCGTTACGGTAGAATCAGACGATGATTTACAGAGGATGCTGAGCAGAATGGATACCAGCATGGAGTGCATAGGCCCTAACAGTGACGTGGATGAAACAGAACTTATGGTGTTTGGAAGTAAGGGTACGAAAACAAATTGCAATATTACCCTTAATGGAAAAAGGATATAACAAGTTGATAATTTCGTGTATCTTGGAAGTTTATTCACTTCTGACGGGAAGATAGATTCAGAGATTTCCAGACGTATAAATGAGGGTACAAAGATTATCGGCAGTGAACGGGGTATTATTAAAAGTAAAAATGTAACACATAAAGCTAAAATCACGATGTATAATTCTATACTAGCACCAACTGTACTGTGCGGTAACCAGACCTGGACGTATCAAGAAAAGGACAAGAGTAAATCCAACGCGACCAGCATGCAATTCCTGCGTAATATGTGCGTAAAACGCTAATGGACAAAGTAAGTAATGAGTGGATTCTCGAAGAATGTGGTGTAGAAGGAACGCTGTTTGACAAGAGTGAAATAAATTTGCTGAGATGGTTTGGTTACGTAGAGAGAATAAACGAAGAACGATCAACAAAGCCAGTGTATCTAGGTAGGGTGAATGGTAGCGTATCCAGAGGCAGACAGAAGAAGGAATGGATGGAATGTGTGAATGAGACGCTCAAGAGGAGAAACATAAAGAGCCGTAGGAACACAAGAGCTTGAATGAGAAGATACATGGTTGTAAAAGAAGCAAAAGATGTATCCTAGGATAGGAATGTTCGGAGAGCAGTCGTATATAAGAAAAAGAGTGAAGCCTGAAACGAACGTTTTGGATACTTATGAGCCCGTGTAAGGATATCGCTTGGTGAATTATTTTAATGGCTTCGCGAAACTCTTTGTACGGAGTTGCTAGAGAGATCAGGAAGCGACCCGTGTCACAGCGATGTTGCACAGGACGAGTGTGTCATTTGGAAGCAGAAACAGGCTGGACTTACTTTTGCTGTGCACTGTTTTTTATTAGGTCTTACCTCTCACGTTGTCGAAGTAGCTTCGCGTATATTCATTCTGCTTAACAAGCCAGTTAAAGCCTCCGTTTAGTAAAAATTCCTCGTTCCAAGCGAAGCTTTTGGATTCAAAAATTAAGATTGAAAATGAAATCAGTTTTTTTCTGTTCGCAAAAAAACACGCAACGAATTCTGAGACTGATCTAATACCTATCCCTGCTTCCTTCTCATACACATACCAATTCTCTATTTTCCAGTAGCACAACGAGGCTGGAACCAGACGAGTTGCGCTTACCTCGAAAGGTATTTGGTTTAAGGATGTACACTAGTTACAGTCAATCTCAGAATTCGATAATCTTTATGATGATTTATAAAATTGACCAATATATATCTATTAATAATGTTGCGTATTTAGATGGAGGCTTCTAATTTTGCTTCTGAAAAAAAAGTTCATGCTGAAATTGTTTATTTTCCAGAAGTTATTTAGAGTTCTTTTTTCCTGCTTTCTCGTTAGAGGAAAGTTACAATTCTTATCCAATCCTAAAAGTCATGGCCTCATTTCATTCTTTGGAGGATTCTCTACAATTCTCTTTGGGTGGATTGTATTGAAAAAATGTATTTGGAAACCATAATTATTGTAATTTTCATAAACAATGGAAGTTCGAATTTTAATCAACACTACCCACATAGAATTGTATAGGATCTTTCCGAAAATCAAATGAGGCCTTGATCATTAGGATTAGATAAGAATTGTAACTCTTCACTAACAATATAGCAAAAACTAAGACTGTGGATAGCTTCTGATAAATGAACAATTCCAACCTGAATCATTTTTTTCTCAAGCACAATTATAAGCCTCCTTCAGAATTCGCAGCAATCATTAATAGATACATTTTGGTCAATTATATAAATCATCATAAAGATTATCAAATTTTGAGATTGACTGTAACTAGAGTATATCCTTAATGGTATAATATCCTTAATGGTATAATAATAATAAAAATTTTCGGTGAAATTTTTGTAATTGTGTCTAAAAGAGAGATAAATCCCTGGTTGGATGGGTGTTTTGAATTTACTTTTTATAGAGCATTACAGTATGCGAATGCGTCTCGGAAAAAGGTGCTCTCTTAAGCCCTCCTCCCTCTTCCTGTCTTGCTTTGCTACATTGAATAAACTCCTTCCTCCTCCTCTGAAAAAGCATGACGTCATTTATGGATCACGCCCACTTGAATGAGTAGATGTGGTATCTTTCAAGACCACGTTGGAGCGTTGCATCATCGAGAGAAAAAGCTTATTAGATCCATTTTGATATCATACGGAGAAAAGACTGTGTGAGCACTATTAGCAATGTAGTATTTTCACGTGTGCGAGCAGTAAGATTTTGCGTGCACAGCTTATAACGTCACTACACACACATGTCGCTTTGACATACACTTGTAAATATTTATTTTAGTGTGAATTCATGCTCAAACATAAATTATTGTTGTTCACTTATTAGATTTTTACTGCCTAAAGGATTTGAGAGTTGATTGGCTATGTTTCGAGTCGCAAACAGTCTCTTTCACTGTTTTGATACACACATTGCTCACTTTAAAAATTCATTAGTCATTAAGGTGACGGTTTCGAACTGAGTTCTACTTTAACTCTTATCTGTGGTACTCAATCCGGTCAATCTGGTAAATTAGAGCACTGAATCGTTGCCTTACCATATTAGTGCTATTCGCAGAAGGCATTAGGTGTTATTCCAAGTTGTGAAGTAGGCTACCCGCTATTGCGATTCCTGAACTCTGAAGATAATAAAAATGATCATTTCAGATGGGATTTTTCCCATCATTTGGCAATGTTGATTGCCATATGATGATTGATGTTGGCAATGTTGATTGCCATATGATGATTGATGTTGGCAATGTTGACCCATAGGTCAACATTGCCAACATCACCTCTTCTGATCACAAAATTTACTATTTAGGAATGGTGATGTTTTCTCTGCAACTCAGCGATTCCAGCCAGTATCGAATGACAAAAAACACTATTTGGAATATTGTTTTTAGTCATCCAAAGTTGCGAAATGCCTTTTCAATAGGGGATACGTTGTAAAATGAAATCTACTAATATTTGAAAGGCTGAGAGAAGAAACAACACAAGTAGAGACAGAAAACATGGAGTTCTACATCAATCTGTCTCTTACTTGTTTCGCTTTTGCTCTCAGCCGTTTATTTGACCGGAATAATTATGCAGAACATGTTAATCTAAGAAACAGTGCGAGTTAATTGACAACAGTGATATCTTCACCTTGAGGATTCACTGACTATTTTCGACTTTTACTATTAGTCAGATTATCGATTCCTATCTGATTACTGTGTGAAGAAACCATGCCGTTAACCTCTCGCGAGCAAGAGATCTACGTCGAACGCTTCCTCAACAGCTGCAAGAACAAGCCGCAGACGAAAATCAAGAAGCGACATTGAGACCAACTGCTTAGAGAAGGCTTCCCTCGAGAGACGATGGCGATTTTAGGACAATTTATTAGATATCATTTAATTTAGAGATAATTATATCCGTGATTGAAAAAAAGCACTTGCACAAATTTAATTCTAGAATGCATCTCAGAGCAAAAGAAGGTTAAAGAATATCGACAGATCATGAGAAGCATGAACAACGTAAGTTTAGGATTTTATATAAAAAATGTTGAGCCATATATATAGTTGCCACATTTCTCCAGTTGATTATAATTCTAAAAGTGATTTAAAGATTGGACCGTTTGGTATTGTCATGTAAATGCGGTTTTCGCCTGGGAAATCAGTTACATGATGAGTATATCCTTTAGCTGAGGGAGTGTGCTTGAAAAAGTTTCTAGCAATCAGAAGTTTTCTATCTCCCAGGAGTATTTTAGCCTGCCATGGTTCCTGATTTTTAGGATTATTACAAGATGGATCAGGTTTCAACTCGGGGTCCGAAGTGAAATGGAATCTCTGTGACGTCCGTATGAAAATGTGATAGTCATGGAATTGACGGTGTTGCAGTGGTGGCCTCGGGGGTTGCATCCAGTAGGGTAAGTCTCTGTAATCCATAGTTTGAATAGTTCCCAAATAAATACAGCCATCCTTCATTTCTACCTCAACGGTGTATGCATCAATATATTGGGCTCTTTCTGCACCTAGTTTTGAGGGAGAAAATCAACATTTATGAAGTTTTTAACACTATAAACTCAAACATTTATCATTTCCGAACAAAGTATTTATTGAATAGATATATTGAGTTAAGAAAGTATGTGGAGTAGAAAAGGTAATTAGTTGGGAGAAGTCAAACAAGAATTTAAAATAGCTTGAAGAGATGAGGATGTGAGAATCTTAAATCTTCCATGGAATTAACGTCTGGGCATGTAATATTTACATGAATAATGACAAGAGTTTACGACAACTTCCAAACTAATAAAACATTCTTACTTCTTGCTCCATAGTTTATTTTGAATTCATGGTTAAACGAGCTCGTTTAACCATGAAAAGAGTTGGAACTGTAATACAGTTTCACTTACAAATTTATTATTATTCTTACAACAAATTTTCATAAATTGAATGTTAAAATAACGTACTCTCAAAAAACTCTCAATGTATATTCTTAATGTCCCAAAGACATTAGGAATATTTTATACGAGCACTCACAAAGAATTCAATGCTTTAATATTGTATAATTTCAATTGGTACTATGTTCGTTCGACATTGGTTCAATTTTCGTAGTTTCTTCAACGTTTTAGTCTGATGAGGGTATTGGTTCCAATTCCGCAACGTCACGTCGCAAAATGAACTATTGATTTTTGAAGCAAGAAGTAAAAATTTTGTTTAGTCTGGAAGTTGTCGTTGACTCTTGTCATTATTTATGTGAAGAATTCTGAAAAAAGATAAAGACGGTGAAAATAGCAGACATATATAGGAACAAGAGGATAGAAATAGTAATGAAGAGAGGAAAAATAATATAAGGTGATACAGTTGAAAAAGGAGTCAGAAAATAAGGAGGAAAATGAAGCTAAGATGGGAAATGTTGAAAGAAAACAAAAGGAATTAAGGAAGGTTTCAGGAGGAGAAAAACCGCGAAAAGCGATGGAAAATAATATTGAAATAACAGTGTAAAGAACGAAAAAAAGTATCAATAAGATCGCCAAGAAGGGGGAGAGCAGAATATACAAATAGAAAGCCAAATGAAGTTTGAAAAGATAGGAGAAAGGATATAAAGGAGTTCACATAGGTATGTGCGACAGATTATAAAGAGGAGAGAATAGCGTGGTTTAGCAGAAATATGAAAAGGAGGGATACTAGCATCAGTACCAAGGAAAGGAAAAAGAGTAGGAGATACAATGGGTTTATAATTCGATATTTTAATAGGGTGCGACGTTGATGCCTGCATATGTAACGATAACTTCATAGACGCTAAAGTGAGAAGCAAGATAGGCGAATAATCTCAATGAAATCAGACAGGATAGGATTTTGGAAGGTTTGAGAGTTCCAGATAATATGTATATACGCGCGAAACCATATCATACATAGATGGATCAGAATAAGAAAAGGACTATGACAGCTATGTTTGTGAATGTGAAGAGAAGAGGATGGTTTAGGGGAAAAAAGTATATGTAGCGTGGTATAGAGGAATCGACCTAACAGCCCCAAAAATTGATTTTCATATTATTATTATTATTATCATTATTATTACATTCTCGCGGTCTATTTTTTAAGGTTAGGAGGCGAAAAGTGAAGGAAATCCAAAAGAAGGTTTGAGAAAGTTTGGAATAGGGGAATCAGGTTATTTGATTTGCTGAGCTTGCTCAGTCAGTATTGAGGTATGAAGCAGATATATGGGGATGGTAGGAGAGAAATGAGGTGGAGACATTTCAAAAGAGGTATACGAGATGGTCATTCACGGTCATTAGGATAGAGGTCCATAGAAGTAACGCGATGCGAAAAATACATGAAATAATATAGTTTCACAACATATGTATCAATAAATGGTAAAAGGTGATGAAAAAGAAAAGGGAAGATGGACAAGTATAGGTACATAGGAACTTGAGAATTTAGGGAAAGGAACGTCGACCGAAGAGTGCGGAAAAAAAATTTCGAGTATGTGAAAGCCTAGAGAAGACTAAGGAGCATAATTATATAAGTTAATTGTGTGAGAGAATACGAGCAGAAGAGAGGATAGCATGACATGTTCACGAAAACTTCAAAGAGAAAGGGAATCGTGGTGATGATGGCCACATGGTTTGATGAGAGGCGGTGAAAGAGAGTAGATAAAGGCGAATAGGGAGATACAAGTAGAAGATAAAAAAAGCGAAGAGAAAAAAAATGGCCGTGCAAGGGAACGAATAGTAATGAGACTATGGGAAAAAATTATAGATGAGGAATCAGATGATCATAGAGGATTAAAATGGTAATTAATACCTACTTCCTTCAAATTGGTTTCTGTAAAAAGTTTCTATTTTTATCACAACAGCGGAAAGCAGTTACTCTCGTAAATGAGTATCTTACTGGTAATAAGTTACGCGCCCGAAACCTAAACCAATCGCTTCGTATAAAACTACAGATAACTATATAATTATTATTTAGTTAACTATGGTTTTCTTAACAATGATATATCATCGTGGTTTCAAAAAATATCATGAATCAAAGATTGTGCTTATTCATAATCGACCTAAAGCTTTACATCATCAACTTAGTTATATTATCTATGCATCTTCTAATATTTGTATTTTGTTCCAATCTTGTACCGATACTCGGGTTATCATTATGCATAAATCTCAAGAAAATTTGAGACAAAAAAAAACCTTGGGCACTGACGGGTAGTCATGCACTAGGAGAATTTCTTCAGGCGAGGTGTTTTTTAGGATTCTTATTCTAAATAAGAAATGCAATATTTAACCAAAAACGAACGACAGAAATAATTATTGTTATAATAATATTCTGCACTTACCTTGGATATGGAGGAAATCCACAACTATGAGAAATATAATTCCAGTGAGGATCTCCATTTCTTCAGCTTAAGAAACAAATAAAGATAGCTGAAAATTGACAATCTAAGAAAAAATTTCAAAACTGCTCGATATTGGTTCTTTTTTTCCAAGAATGATAAATTAGAAGAAAAATGATTGTTCATGTCTTATCTCCCAATTTATTATACCAGTAATAATCAACAGAGGACAGGAAAACTTTGAAGGGGAAACTTTTCTTTGTTGATTCAACGTTATCTCTACCGTATAAGGCTCATCTACACTTTACTTGATACTTTAAAACAAGGCCGAACAATATGGTTGAATTTTAGTTTTTTTTATTTTCCTAATCAAATTTCAATGAACATTTTAATGACGGATTTACATTTTTTCGAGAATAAGGCTCACATGACTATAGCAGTTTTAAAAGCTGACTAGAGATATATAACATTTTTGGAACAAGCATTGAGCCTCAAAGAACCCCACCCATCACTTCATTCTTATTAGAGCAAATACCAATACTGTTAGCCACACACTGCTTTTAAATTTTGAAGTAAGATTCAATGCAATAAATGGCACTGTTTTAGTATTAACAATTTTTAGATTAAGAGTGATATTTACAAGCGTGACTGCTTTGAAGTAATCAGAAAATACAACGATCATTGTTTCAATCGTGTCTCCTGAAGTTGGTAAATCAGGAGTAAATATCAAAGGAGCAGTTAAAAAGCTATATATGCTCTTTTCGGAGTCCTGGCTAGAAATCATCAAGTAGGCTATGTTTATCCAAATTCTTAGTTAGGAAAACACACTTGCAAAATTTTCTCCGAATCGGTCAATATCATCTGATCGTCGTTTGAGGGTCAGCTTCCAAAATTGTAGGTAAAAGAACTGGAAGTTATGTTCAATATTCCAATAGTGATAGCTGCTGCTTCCTGAGCGGAACTGTTCAGAAGTTGAAGGATGTTTCAGAATAATTGCACTCCGATTCTATCTCTGAAGCTAGAAGAAACGGACTGAATAATCGTTTCAAAAGACAACAGATCACATGTTGATTTTTTGAGACTTTTATTAGTCTTAAATTCGACTGTGATTTAGGTGGTAGTGGTATCGGGGATCACCAGTTGTCTCAATCACAAACTGTTTACGAATCTGTGTTAAGGAGTCCCTGGTAGTTTCACAACTCAGCTGCACATGAGCCAGACTCAATAAATTGATATGAAAACAACTTTTACTAGTTTAACAATGCAACGGAAACTTACCGAGTACCCTAGCCAGACTTCTACTAGGACAAAACTTAAATGCAACTGGACTGCAGCTAAACCGAACTTCTATCAGGAAGTATACTAGAAGGAAGTCCACTGGCACAAGTGTTTTGGAGGATTTATCGTATTCAGCAATCAAAGGAGTAATAAAGTGTTGCCACCCGATTCATCCGCACTATGTGCTAATGTATCTGACTCTACCAGCCTGAATCACCCTATACGTTTCAACTATACTCAAAGGCAAAATCATCCCCTCTATCTGCAGAAGGCTTCAGTCCGTCTCCGCCTTTTTTAAATATTATCCATTCAACCATCTTCTTCAGAAGGTTTTAGTATTAAGAGTGTCTCATCTTTGTTAGGTTCTCTGGCCATCGCATTGCAGTCTCTGTAAATTTTCAGCTGATATCTTTCTTTGGACGATTCGTGAATCTGTCCTCTACCAATGTTTATCTAGTAAATCTCTTATGCAAAGTGTTCATCTCCTTCTTTTCCTCCCATCCCCATATAGGTGTATCCCCTATACCTGCTGCATAGCCCAGGATCACTCTTCTCATCACTCCTCATACCTTCTCCATTGCAGCCGGTTCTTCAATAATCCTTCCTCTCATTTTCCTCCCACGGTCCTCATTTGCTTGCATGAAAAGTTTAACAAACGGAAGTTCCTTTCTTTTTTCTAACTTTAAAAATTACTATTTTACCCTGCAATTTTTCTTGCTCACCCTCACTAGAGCTGAGACTGTAACGATTTGGAGGATACCACACCGTGACAATTTTTTCTCGTAAGCGATACGCTTACCACCAAACTAACAGCATTTGGTTACGTGACTCTCGTGTTGAGGGGCATTTCATATTTTTTCCGTGTATCAGTCGCGAAAATCGTATCTCCGACAGATCCACGGGGGTAAAGCTCCCTATTGAAAAGTAGAAACAAATTTCATCAATATGGCCGCTCATGGAGCGATCATGCGCTATTGTGACTCCTGGCAGAACAATTTTTCCAGTCCTGCCGGTCCTACCCTCCCACTTTACCCTCTTGGTAACCAATGTTCATTCGTAAGTTGCATAACCTAGAAATGGGAATATATAATGAAATCGTGCATCTCTTCAGTTGTCATATCCAAGAATTATAGTAATTATGTTCAGGAGGATGTATCCCCTAAATAGAATTGATTCAACGGTAATATCATGGTCACTCAATTTACAATTCACTTACATCAATTGGCTGCGGTCTTTGTGATTATATAGAATGTATTTTCACGACGTCCATGACACCAACTTATGTTCCCAAGTATTTTAAGTACTAGAATTCTGAAAATAGCGAAATTCGCTAGAAACTCCAACTTAACGAATTGAATATCACTAGAAAGAACTTCTGGCATGGGAGGCAAAGTTTGTTATCAAAAGTTCCTATGCCAGCTTCACGTCTGTGGTCAGACCTACGCCGATTATAAATTACATAAGTTTGTGGAGTTCCTCCCAGACTACCATAACATATTGCACATTATCTACGCCGTCTCTTTTGATTCCTTTCCACTATATTTCTGAACTTTATTTGAGATTTCATCAACACCTGCTGCCTTTCCTTCTTTCAATTTTGACGCCTTAACGCCAATGTCCTTCTTCTCCCATATTTCCTACTTCTCAATTGTCCATCTTTTCTTTAAATTTTCTTAAATTATCTTCCCCTCAATTCCCTATGTTCAATCTACTGTCCTTTGCTCCTTTTGCTTCCATCTGCCACGCTTGAGTCCTCTATTTCTCAGAGTCTTCTATCTCGGTTTCTCCTGTCATTCATCTCCCTTGGTATTGCCATTCCAAATAAACAATCCAGTCTGGGACAGCAGTTCTATACAACTCCTGCTCCTCCTGTCCGTCTCTCTATGTATTAAACTTCTCATAAAGATTTCATTTTCTTCGTCCCACACCCCTCCTCCTTGTTTCCTAGTGAACGCATTCAAGTCCCCTTCTATAGGCACTAACCTTCCCTCTTTATCCTCTCTCCATTTCTTCATCACTCTTCAACCTTCCTCCTCACCCCTTCTTATATACACGCAAACTACTGTCACACTCTTCTTTCCTACTTTAATCTTCCCAGTCATTTTCCCGTCCTTTTCTGTCGTAGTATTTTTTTTCTTGGTCGCTATTTCCTCTTTTACCCTCAAAATAAGGCCTCTCCTTCTATCCATATCCTTTCTCTCACAATTCTCATTTTATCGTCTTCATTCCTCTTAGCGCACACCTTCTGCATGATAAGCCACTTTCGTTCCTTTTCCAACTGCGTTAAATCTTCTTCGATTATATCTTTTCTCCCCTTCAACAACTTCTTCTTGACCAGAATCTCATACCTATCCTCCCTGCTCTCCACTTTAACTTTATCCGCATATTTTGAATGCATTAATCTTTTTCCAGTTTTGAAAACTTTCTTTTAACTGCAGATTTTTTGATTACCTTCTGATTTTCTTGATATTTAAATTGACGCATTTTTAGTCTAACAGAATAAAACGTACGAAAATATTACTCGGCACTTTGTGAGTTGATCTTTTGCCTTCGAATCTTGACTTATTTGTCTCACGTTTCGGCACAGAACATCTAGGCATTTTG
>WSXT02227501.1:0-16487 GCA_011762715.2 Neuroterus valhalla | reverse complement strand
GGATCAAACTTCACACAGATCTCATATCTTCTCTGATGAGAATGAAGAATTTAATTTTCTACTAAAAAGACAAAGATCTACCTCTTAAGATTAGTTTTGTTTTCTCCCGTGTAAAACTCAAATCGAAGGACAGACCGAGAACCGGCAAGATAGCCCTAGTTCTGACCCGGCGCGGCGTCGCGCCGGTCAAGAAAACTGCCTGGGATGTGACTCGAAACATCATGGTCGTTTAGCCAAAGTTTAGCTCTATTTACCTTGTCAACAGCTTTTTCCAGATCAACAAATGCACAGAAAACTTTTTTTCCTACTCTTAGGCTTTTTCCCGTGATCTGTCTCAAGCTGAATATCTGATCTGCGCATGATCTCCCTGGCATAAATCCACAGATTCTTTCCTTTGTTATTCCCTTGACTTTATAATAAGTGTTTTGGTAGATATTTTCCCACAGTACTTAGAAGGCTGATCGCTCTATAATTATAACAGTCGTCTAAACCACCCTTTCCTTTATAGATTGGGGCAATATTCACCTTTCTCCAATCACTTGGAACTTCGCTATTCACAGCACACATACTCATAAATTCACACAGCTACAAAAATAAGTTTACTTCATCGAACTTAGGCATTTCATACGAAATACTATCCTCACCAGTAGCCTTACCATTCTTTAGTTTCATAATTACGGAAATAATGTCGTCGATACCAATTTTGGTTCCGCCACCTACATCGGAATTTTCTGACGTATCCTTTTCTGTTTCATTGTGGTCAAACTCCGCGGCTTCACCTTCATACAGATTCTTCAAAAACTCTCGGATACAGTCTTTTTTTTTGCCCGAGTCCCATACCATTTCGCCGTCAGCTTCCCTAATTCTGACTACCTCAGTGCTAGCATTCCCTTTCCTAGTCTTCTTGACCCGTTTCCAGGATAGTTTCTTATTTCCTTTAAAATCATTTTGTATTTTCGTATATTCTTCCGTTTTGATTTAATCCTTGCTCTTCTTTGCTGTTATATTTGTTTTCCTCTTTCAATCCCTTTAATCATTTATTACCCTTGTCCTTTTCCTATCGCCGAGACCTCTTATATTCAACATTCTAGAGTACGCTACTTTTTTCTTGTTGACTGCCACACGTATTCCATCATTCCATCACGCATCACCGGCCTGTTTTTCTACTGTTACAGTACCACACACTTCAGAAGTACAGAAGACTTCCGTTTACCAGAACCTTCACGCGACGTGAACATAGACTTGATGTGACTTCTAATTGGTTGCTACCGTCAGTTGCTTTCTTTTGGGGGTAGAGGGAGCTGCTCGAGTTCAGCTCAACGAGCCTGAAAGCGTTCAGGTAAATGGAAGTTCAGCTAAACAAAAGTTCAGCTAAACGGAAGTCTTCTTTGTGATGTCCTCAGTATTTATCCAGCTTTTCACGAAATAATATTCGTACTTCTGGGTTTTGCATATTTTCTATCCTGTCTCGCGTCTGATGAAATTTTTAAATAATTTTTCTTCTCCTCCACCCTTGACCTAGGCTCATTGTTAAAAATGTAAGATAGTAGTCCAATCCGCATTCAGAACCCCGCATAGCCCTTGTATCTTTTACAAGCCCTCTCAGTCTTTCATCCGCTACAACAAAGTCGATCATACTATGGCTTTCTCTTCTACACCAAGTATACATGTATATCATTTTGTGCCTAAGCCAGGTGTTTGTAAAAAGAACCAATCCTGAGCACAAACTGATCAATTTATCTCAATTACTATTCGTTTGTGTGTCTCTAATATAGTTTTTATATTTTATTTGTGATGTTCTCTCTTGCTTGATGATTCAGTGAGCTGTTGATTGGATAATGTTGTATTTGAACATAAGCGTTTCAGACAATCGGACTAAGAAATTTCGTTTTCGATAGGTGAGGCACTGACTTTCAAATATGATTCGTGTATCAGTTTTAGGAATATTAGTAATAAGAGTCACTTCTTTTTGAGGTTGCAGACATTCTCGGTGTTGATATAACTTGCTGAGAAATAGTATATTGTGTCATCAGACGGGAAACATGTGTTTCACGCGACGAGGCCGATGAAAAAACATTAGACGACTCCGTGAAACGTTTTCCGTCGTATGACACACGATATTTTATTTAAAGTTGAGGGCTTCGCGCATTTTCGTAAGGCAAACATGACCCTCACTTTTGAAAAATGACAATCAGCTATGCAGTGTGTGTGTGTGTGGATCGCAGCACATTGATGCTGCGCCGTTCAGGGGGTTTGCGCACTATGTAGCACTTTTTGTATTTGGCATTTATAAATGAATTTGCGGGCCGTCACAAGTTTGGGTATCTCGAATGTCGAACTTCGAAAATTAGGAAACGTCTAAACGCATTTATTTCTGCTAAATTATACATTTATTTATTGAGAAAGTGGATGAAACTGCCATTCCTACTTACACTTACCGCAATTCCATTATTCAAAATTTGTAAAGTAAAAACTGAAAACTACCTTACCTTACCTTACTAACTGAGCCAGGTCAGCAGCCATAAAACCAACATACGTCACATGTATTCTATCTCCTTTTTTTTGTCGGAAGTGTCGGGACTTTCCACTTTTCGTCAAAAAAATGTGTTTCTTATAGGGCGCCTGTGTTCTATTATCTCCGTCTCTACATTCGTCTGCTATGAGAATCTTCGTCGACTTGAGAAATTTTATACCTTTATCATAAGTATCTATTTCTCCGGCATAAGATGGTGTTCAAAAAGTCATATCAACCCCAGGAATGTCGGCAACCCCAAAAAGGAGGTGAGTCTTATTTATATTATTCTGTTAACTGATATGCGAATGATATATGTAGGTCAGTGCTGTACATATCGGAAAAAAAAATTTCCAGAGCCGGTTGTCCAGCGCCCTCAAGGTGAACATGCATCCTATATATTTTTCAGAAAACGCCCCTGAGAATAGTAGGCGATGCTTGATCACAATGTTCTTCATGAATTACGAAGATGTAGCATGTAAACATTATTTTTCGAGTAAGGAAATTAAGACTGATTGCTTAACTAAGTAGCAACTATCGACATATAAACTGGACTGCTCATCTGGATGCGCAAACTCGAACGTAGTAGAAAGAAAAGGAGATAGTGCTCTATCCTTTTCGCGCAGTGACGGCGCTCGCTTTTCGTGGGCCCCGTTTTATTATTCACACTTGCCAAAATCCATTTTTCCGGCAAACGATTCCCGAAACTTTCCCATCATGTAAGTTTGAGAAATTATTTTTTCGAAAAAATATGTTTAGCATTATGTGGAGATGCACGTGTATGCTTGAACGTGTCTTTATATAGGATAATTATTATCATACTGTGCGTTTATATTCCATTTTTAAATTTTCAATGTTGAAAATTTGGAAATATTTCATGAAATTTTTAAAATAAAGTTCCCAATTTTATTTGGATCAGAATTTTTCATCGAAACTTGCAAATTTGATCTAATTGGCAAATATCTGATGCATGCTTACTAATGATTTATACCATTTTTTGCCTAATTTTTAATGTTAATAATTGATTTTCTGAGTGGAATTACCACTGTATATAAGCATAGATTTTTATGCAAAATAAATGAGACTAGCTGAATTCAATGGCTCCAATAAATTCAGCAATGAAACTTCAATATTAATGACCTTGATTCTGTCCAAGGTCTTCATTTCATAGTTTTATTTTGAAACGAATATGATATAATTATATAATTACCTGTAAAATGAACGCCTGTCGCTCAAGTTGCTTCGCGTTCGACAAACAAAGGACATAAAAACCATTTTTTTCATTGTTCAGATTAATAATGTTGAAAACTTTAAACGAGCTTATGCCGACAAAACCAAGTCTGAATCCACAATGAGGGTCCCGCTTACTACTCACACAGGCCTGAGCCAAAACCAAGAGCCAATCAGAAAAAACAAGACGGAGACAACCGAGGATGCAGCCTATGTCCCTTCTTTTCTACACCAAAATGGATACGCAGTGGACATAAGCGGTCCAGTTTATATGTCGATGGTTCTTTATTAAAAGAATTTTGGAATTAAATAAATAATATAACTGTTGTGAGTTAACAGAATCGGGAGCTTTTGTCTTGATGAGTTGAAATGCTAGATACAATGTTATGTTTCATTTTGGATAAATTAGGAATGTAAATTTCTGTTTTACTGAACTAATTAATTTTTTCAATTTCACTTTCAAACTTTTTTTCATGTTGCCTCGTCTTTAGGATTTCTCACTCCCTTACATAATTTGAGACCGTGGAAGAAAAAATATTGTGATGGTTGGATGCCTGACATAAAACCTAAGCAGGGTTGGCTTGTCCGGTAAGGAGCCAGCTTTTGGCTGGGCGATTATTTTCGTTATTATTTCATGTTAATATAATTACCCTGGAACGAAATTCCAAGCATAATAATCTCTAGTATTTATTTAAATTTCAATATAAATTCCTTATTCATTAAACAATTCTTAAAGGGTCGGAACCGCATTAGGGCCAGAATAATTAGCAGGAGTGTATCTTAATCACAAATTCTACTCAAGTCTGTAAATTTAGGGACGAAGCTGCTGTATCTTGCTTCAAACCATGGATCAGTTCCATTTCAATTACCATCATCAAATTTCAGCACTCTCGAAACTTGGTTTCCGCGAAGACACCCGAATTGTGTTATATGTGCACCTATTGGAACAAAATTAAATCTTATAGTTTATTGCCTCTTCGACAAAAAAGTTCTATATAGCAATCTCAGTGATTCCCATCTTCAAAAAAGTAGTTCATCAGAAACAAACGAAACAATTTTGATTTAGAAACTTTTACCGCGATCCAGGAAGCCCTTCCATATAACGGGAAATCAGGTTCAAATATTGGATTTGATGAGACTCCTAGTTCGGTGTAGAGTGTCAACGTGTCAGTGATGCAAGTGAAGAGTGAAGGGTTCTAGAGGAAAAAGTGAGAGTAGGACGGGGAAAGTGTAGTGAAAATGTGAGAAATAATGACGCGGAATCGTAGAAGTAAAGTTGAGAGGCGGAGTTGTAGCAAAACCAATAGAAGAGTAATCGGCAGAACGGAAAAATACATTTTCAGTGTTAGTTGAAGCACAATTGATCTTCCATTATCGGTTCACACATTTCTTTGATTCTTAGTTTCAGTTCTAAAATTTGTTACATGTTTATAATATAAACACAGTAAAGAACAAATTACGATCCGGAAGCATGAATGGTAATACACAGGGAACTGTCACTCACATCGATGTCAATGCACGGAAGGAACCGGTTTATTGTTCTTAAAGAAATAACGCGAAACGCGTGATACCCTAAGTCGAGGATTTTCTTGTAGGTAAGATGATCCAACAGATGTAAACAGACCAAAAATCTAAATGCCTGCCATGACTGACGACGGCAACGACGTTCTGCGCATTTATAGGGTGAGCGGAGGGGTGGACCCGCAGCGCCAATAGTTTGCCAGGTATTATACTACGCTGAAAATAATAATCATAATTCTTCATATTTGCTATCGAAGTGTAGAGGGGCTGGGTTGAAGTGCTTGGGACGTGGAGAAAGAATCCAAGAAAGCTCAGTGGAGCCGAGTGGACCCCGAAGGTGGAAAAGTCGTGAAAGATGAAGGAAGAGTGTTGGGGCTGAAGACGGTTGAAAATTAGGCACTGCCGAATAACGAAAGATAGCGATTCTCGTTACGAACGCCAAACAAGTTGTTTAGGATGTACAAAAAGATTATTAGAGAAAGAGAATCAGAGGTCTCAAGCAGTCACCGCACCCTCTGGCACTCTGTCTCTTACTCTCTCAGCAAAGTTGAGCGGACGGTTCCGCTCACAAAGCGGCCCATGGCTTGTTACCTCTATCTGTACTATCTCTATGGAAGGAACAGAAACCGTGGTCGTGGCACAAATCGAGAAAAGTAACGAGAGAGAAAAAAAAGAATCAGCGAGAAGGGGAACCAGCGTACAGTGAGTGAGAGATAGGTCTGATGTTGGGGGAAAGCAGAGTAATGTGAGAAAGGTAGGGAGTAAAGAGGATGCTTGTTTTGAGAGAAATGAAGGAGTGTATTGATGGGAAGGTTGGAAAAGGGGAATGAAAAAAGGGACAGTGAGGTGATGTTTCCATATGTGTGCAAGGGGTCTGTGAGATTTCCGATTTTGATGGTAAGGATAATTAGTGGGATTGTCAATTTCGGATGCTAAGAGCAAGATCGAAAGGATTGTAAAGGAATCCGAGGAATCGTTAAATGTGGAAATCAAGGGGAAAAGAAAATAGAGGCTGCAAGGTGAAATGCGTGAATTGTAAGTTAAAGGAGGTAAACAGGTTATGTGTAGTAAGAGAGTAGCAAATAGTTAGTCTTTGTTTTTCACAATTGCAGACGGCTAAAGATGAGAAAGAGAGGAAGTAATTCCAAGTTAAGAGATTGATTTTTTAAGAAGTTATCGTGTACAAAGGAGACATATTCACATATATATTCACATACATAAACACAGACAAAGGAGTTCAGAGGGTCTCAAAAAAGAGCATTTGGAGGGGAGGGGTCTAATTTCATAAAAATTTCGAGTTACTTTTCATATCAACAGGAAAAGAATATTTTGAATAGGATGAGATATTGAACGGGTATCATCTGTGAATATTTAAGGGGAATGATTGGCACTTATTCGAATTTAGTATTTCCACTTACTCAGATGTTTGCAAAATAACTTGGATTGCTCACCTAAAACATACAAAAAGGAAGAATTAGTGTACAAAGTATAGAATATATCCAGAAAAATATACTATAACAATTCTACTTCATGAAGTACTAAAAACCATGATTATCTATCGGGAAGTATCGATTATGGTAAGCTTAAATCAGTAAAAATTAGGGAGTTAGAAAATATTGAAGTGGACACATTCTTTAACATACTTTGTAACCCATGGGGGTGAAACATGTCAGGCTGTAGGTATTTCAGAGCACTAAACTACGCTGATCTTTGACAAACTGTGAAAATAGTTCTTCACTTGATCACAGCTGTTTTGCATGGCCTCTTTGGCGGCAAATTCGAATTGCTAGATAATTTTGAAATTGAATTCACAATCAAAATAATTCAATTTATGAAAAAAATTGTTCATAATTCATTGAAAACACACATATAGCAATCTTTTAATTGCACTTAAAGTGCGTTTTTCAATGAACTATGAAGTTATTGAAAATTTTTTTCTCTTAATTGAATTATTCCGATTAAGAAATAAGTCAAACGATTAAAAACCATTTGAAATAATTAATATGGGAAAATAATTGAATGATAATGCGAGTATTCGAAAATAGTAAAACGTTTTTCAATTCTGAAATTATTCATTATCGAACACATAACCTTACAATATTATTCAAACTAATTGAACAAATTCCGTCAATTATTATGCGTACAAATAGGAACCTACGGCAGGAACAAAATAATTGAAATTGAAATTTTCTTTCCAAGTCGAATATATTTCGGTTTTTATTCAGAAATTGTGAAATTTGGTACAATCTGAATTTCAAAGCAAAAACGTTTTAATGTTTGAATTAAAGATCGAACCAAACTGATGCGATTCAAATTTGAAATGTTCTTGCTCTCGAAACAAGCATGCTTATTCAATTTTTGAATTTCAAAAATTTAGAATTCTTTTAATTTGAACCAAAGATTAAACATAAAAAGATTGCAATATTGTCTCAAATAATAAATTTTAAATACATAAAGATTTCAAGGAATTTGAAACGAATTTTGAAAACTAATTATAAATTGGTAAAATTAAACTAAAATTGAACTGAAATTGTTAAAATTGAACTGATTTAAAATAGTGTATAAAAATTTGGAATAATTTTTTTGAATAATAGTTTTTATAGAACTAAAAAAAATTCTGAAAATTCGAATCCATTTAAAAGTATATTCAATTTTTTTCTATATTATTAAAATTTTTCATTGAATTAACTTCTTCAACTTCCTATCATGTTCTGGGAGAAATTTGAAGGAATAGGTTGAATTTCAAGATCCTGCGGTATATCAGGTTTCTGAGGAACTTCAAGTTCTGGAACAGGTACCTCTTGAATTCTTTATTTTCTCTTACGAATTTCCTTATTATCATATGGGAACATTCTTCTTCAATTAGTTTCTAGCAAGGCATTCTCATGGATAAAATGTCCGAGTCGACAAGGTTAAGTTAACATTTTCTTCGATAAAAAGTTATTCATTGGTAAAAGGGTCTCCAAAAACCAATTGAGGAAGAGTGCATAAGAACCAATTGTTAATCAATTATCAAAAGCATTAATTATGTGAGAAAATCCTTCTCAGCTCGTCTCTGTTGTGGAAATAATTGCAACTTCCGTATATTGGGAACGTTGTACCACAACGGCTCGTTCGGGATTCCGATTCGCAGAATTGACCGGATTAAACAGTAATAACAAACTTCTTCTGAATCGGGAGCCCATGTTAATGGAGTTGCTTGAGTTTTCTGCAGAAGTAAATAGTTTTTACTTTTAAATATTTAGGACTGTAAACAAAACGTAGAAGAGAATGAGACAAGCTGAATAAGTTGCAGCAAAACATCAAATCAAAACAGACTTCTGAAATGAAAAATGTTAAAAAACAAAGTCTCTTCTAGATAAGATAAAGTTCCAGCATCATTGGTTGAATTTTATTTAACAAGAGTGCTAAAAAACAGTTTATCATTTTTTTTAAAGGATTTGCGATTTGTATCCTTTTGTTATTTGAAGCGCTGAAATTCGAAGAATTTTGAATATAGTAAGCCTCTAAAGTTGGTTCATTCCAAAAACGTAAAAAAAAATATTTTCAATTCCTAATCCCTCGAAATTCAGTAATTACACACTTGAAGGGTCAAAAATGAAGGAATATTAGAATGCGTGAAGGATAAATGCATTCTTGAATGAGCGATTCCACATTTGTTAACTACAATTATGAAAATTTATATAATTTTTATTCAAAGTGCGAAATGGATAAACCGAAAAAAAAATAGGGAAAAGATTTTCATCCTTATTCGATTTCAAAATCAGAATATTTTTCGGAAAACACTGACATCGAAGATGACTCCGCAGTCCAAAGTTTTGCTTGAAAAAAGGCAAGTACAACTGTCTTCGATTCTTTTGCAAAGAATGTAAATGATTTTCGCAAGGTTTGTTTGATAGGCACCTTGGTAAAGTTTTGAAAGCAACGATGGAACTTTGTTATATCCATAGTAGCGAAAATTCATGCATAGTCAGAAGGAGAGAAAGAATAATGCTGAGAGTAGAAGAGGATGAACAAAGATAAGATCGCCCAATGCGAAAACTTTCTTCAAGAAACTTTGGAATTGAAAATATTTTGTTTGCCTGAGTTTTTTTCATCTCGAGGTGATCTCCATTCTCTTCCCTCGCATGATGCGATCTTTGACAACAGTTCGAATCCAATTGCCTGGACGAATTCGGTTTCCGAGAGGAAGCCTGATCTCTTTCGTTTCTATTTCGCGGGACACCGGCTAAACGTGCAAAAATTCGACTGTATTTCTTCTCTGCAAACTTTTCTTCTCTCTTCTGTCTTAGTGAGACTTGACCGCGAGACTCAGCTGCAAGACCGGACAACGACACTTTAGCTATAGTACAGCTAAGCGTGTGCTGTAGACTACGCCTATGGCTGTTCAGTTGCTTGCTTGTCTTTACCCATGCGCGTCAGCTGCTTTTCAAATCTGAATTCGTTATTCATTTGTGATTAAATCACCCACCACTTTTGAATTGTTCTTTTATTATTTTGATTAAGATGAATCATTTTTCATTGAAGGCGATAAAACCAGGCCATAAGCAATTCATTTTTGAGGTTGAAACCTCAAAACTAAAGCGCCTTATTTCACTCCATAGAATACTTCGCAATACTGATTTTAATTTTTTGTAACACATGTGGTTTCCAGCATCGAGTAATAAGACCAAAGAGTCGATAGTTCCATTGTTTCCCCGAGTTCACTACAAGAGTCTATTAATATATCCTCTGCTAATGATTTCGTGCGACTACTCTAACCTCCAACCTTTCATCAGCTGTTGACTTGAGGAGTAAGCTCTGTTCTGACTCGTCCTCTCATCCCAACTTTTGGGCATGTAAGTCTATTGCGCTTGCCCGGCGCAGCGATCCTCATTGGCCGACGTTGGCCGCCGTTTGGCGCGTAATTCAAAGCGGGCAAAATGAACTTTCATCAAAAATACAATAGATTATTATTATGTTTCGCACATCTATGTCAGAAATGACCGTATTTATAATCAAGGTTAGAAATAAAATAATGATGCGCATATTTTGTGAATAATAGGAAGATTCTCCTTCATATTCCGCAAAAATGATCTATTATTTACAAAATGTACGCATTCTTATTTTATTCTTAACCTCGAATACAAATTACGTCATTTCTAACATTTATGTGCGAATTAAAATAATTATTCATTTTATTTTTTGTAATAGTTGATTTCGCCCGTATTGAATCACGCGCCAAACGACGGCGAACGGTGGCCAATGAGGACCGCTGCGCCGGGAAAGCGCAATAGTGTTACATACCAAAGTTGGGATCACTGAAATCATCCGATGCGCAGATTTTCTCATCTGTGAAGTGGGCACGCGCGTTCATTCCACCGATGCGGAATGTATATAAGAACCGAAGTGCGCATGCACCGAAATTATTCCCGAATTTTGTTTGGGGGATGAATCACTTTGCAATAATATTTCGGTACATAGAACGGCGTACTTTTGGGTTGTTTGTTGAAAAAACAACATTCGACATTCTCCTTGTGTTCGCAAAATCCAGAACAACCCTTAAGCTTTCAGTATTGTTGAATGAAGAAGGCATTGAATTTCCATTTTCCGGATATAGATTCTCAATTATTGATTTTGACTGAAAAAAAAGTATTCTTTAAAATCTGACTATTTCCTTCTCCTATCATGCAGAACAGTGGCTAAGCTTTGCCAGGTTTGATTTTTCTTATTTTTCCGGAGTTATCGCGATAGAATACATTTTTATATTTGCAACAAATTATTAAGTACGGAGAAAATCGTTTGACCCAGAAGATATCGTAATGCATGTGTTTCGTAGTCTACAAACATTGTTCATTTTGATAATGATGATGGTTTTTTAGGTCACAATGAGAATGAGGAATTCGATAGCATTGATATAACATTTTATGCAGCAGTAAATCTGTTCCGATTATATCAGTCACTGTTTGCGAAATTTACTCCAAAGAATAAACATCCCCATTACTACTTCTCTCCTTTCATCCGCAATTTTTTTGAATTTTGATGGTGTGTTTTTGGTATCATTTGAGTTAAACTGTGGATATGGAATATTTCCGGCTCCAGAAATTCTGAAATATTTAGCTGAAGCTGATGATCTATATTCTTCCAACCATTGTTAATCATTGTGATAGACCTGAGAACGCTTTGATTTCTAATCCGCCGAATGCCACTCTCCTTCATTTTCATGCTTCTAAAATTTTCTATGTATTTCAATATTTCATTTCTTGGTATCTTGTTACCTCATTCTTCAATACCTGAGGATCAAAATTTCAAGTTGCTGAATTGTCTCTTGAATTGCTTGACTTAAGCCTGAGATCCAATGATGAAACGGTGGTGCATGATTGGGAGCAAAAACTTGACAAGTGTTCTGAGATCATTGTTGACGACGGGCTCACAATTATAGCTACCCCCACCAAAGCCAGTTTGTGATCGAGCAACTCCGCACGAGCGAAGCGAGTGTTGCTGGCCGGGGGGCAGGCATCGAATACATTCATAAAAGCAAGTGTAATCACACATTTTCAAAATAAATAATTTTTAATCTTCAACAACCTCTTCCTTGTCCATTTTTTATTTTTTATTTATAAATATCCTGTTAATATCAGTTTATAAATTATTTATCAATACATGGAAACACAAATGAAATCCAAGCAAGCTTTGTGGTTTTATGAACAAGCGAGAGTAACACTGCTGTTACATGAAAGAACCCAGTAAGTGACTTTTTTGACAGTCACTATTTTCCGGCATAACTGCATGAGCGAATAACCTCTATGGCCAATGTCACTTACTAGGTTTTTTGCACAAAGGAATAATAAGGAGAATTAACTCCGTTTCGCCACTTGGCAATAGAAACATGATCGTAAGTGGCAGATATATCCACTGGAAGATCTTAAATTTTCGTGCGCATGCACGCAATTGTCTCCTAAAAATCTGTTCACACAATTTTCATAGAATTACTGAAAATACTGTTTGTATATGTGACACGATCTGAAGAAAGACCCCTAAGCGGCGAAAAATAGATTCTCTGATTTTCAATGTTTTACTTTAATTCGAACTTGCTCTTTAAGGTGATAGAGTAAAAAAAATTCCGTCAATAATAATTCATCCAGTACAAGCATTGAAACATTGTCGTTCTGGAGAGCACTTGAGACTTATCTTTCGACACGTACGCATGCGTGAATGCCGTGACTGTGAGCTATTCCAGGGATCGTGAACGCTCGGCTTCATCATGATGGTAGAGCGGGGAAAGGAAATATGCCCGTCCCGAAGACAGCCGAACCGAAGTAACTCACACACACAATAGACCTCTACAAGTATGAGCGATGGAAAGAGAGAGATTAATCGGAAGAGTCCTATCGGTCCCTCACCACATCTCCTCTAAAATTACGTTTGGCCGCCTAGGGGTCTTTCTTCAGATCGCTTTTCATATTTATTTCGTATATTCTTCGTATAATGATCAATGTAAGAGCGTAGCCTCTCTAACTCGGGTCAATTTGACAAACTTTCTTACTCGCACACTTTTCGATGTATAGGAAGAGGACAACTGCTCACCTGCGCACGAAAATTTAAGATCTTCCTGTAATGTGCCTACCACTCACCGTAATGTTTCTATTGCCAGTCTCGAAGGGCTTACCCCATGCGATTGGGTCTCCTTATTATTCCTTCGCGGTTTTTCCCATGGTGTAACTGAGACATGGTGTGTTCCCTACGTGGATCAATTCTCATCCTGTTCTGCGCACTTCCGGAAATCCGCCATATTGAAGAATCAACAAATCAGATAAAGTAGCGCGAAATTAAAATACATAGAACTCTAGGCTAAAATTCCCGCAACACTTTCTGATCGGTTAGTTATCCAACATGACGCCGTTTTGGAAGTTTTTTTTCATTGGTCGTGCGCAAGAACGCACCGTTTTTCTATTTCTCTATGCTTCTTCCGTTTACAGCAGTGAAATACTGAAAGGAGTATCGGCAGCCCCCTGCATCGGCCAGGTAGGTGTATGTGGTAGTAGATTGTCTTAGGATCCGGGGGATCTGGAGGGGATGAACTACTCTGGGTGATGTCACTGCGAACGAGACAGCGAACATTTGTATTGTTTTCCATTGGGAAACGCAACCAAAGATTCATAAACGCGTTTTAAAGGATTCCTGATAAAAAATAGTCAGTAAAGTGAGTAGCCTAGTGAAAGTGTGATTTATTTTGAAAGTGTTTGTCACTTTGTGAAACGGTGGAAACTATGGGATATCATTGCATAGATGCTGGTTGCAAGTAAGGTTATGATGCTTAATAATGCCACTTTTTCCCCGTACAAAATTAATTGCGTTGTGGAAAAGGGCAATTTTGAGAGACGATTTCATTTTAAAACATAGAAACCCAGTTTGTGAGAAACATTTCCGGCCCGATAATATAATTTGGACCTCTGAAGTCCGAGGACCAGATGAAACTGTCATGTATCAGGTAATCTTATTATTGAAGAAACGTTTATTCGAAAAAATTAATTATGATTGCGATAAAAATATTCAAAGTTTGAGGTTAGAAAAGTAATATGAGTGCTCCGGGAAAAATATCTTCCATTTATTGCCTGTTCATATAGTTAAAAAAAGTTTTTTAAATCACTCTTTCTTGATTTGAGCGAACAATTGGTTTGTCATGAAAAAAGCCTTTATAATGACAGAAGTGTCAGGCCACGTCAACTGTGCCCATGAAATTTTTGTTATTTATTAAAAAGTGACCATAATTGGAAAAATCTGTAAATAATAGCATTACAAAAAAAACCAGGTTGAATTATAGAATAGGTGTCACCCCCCTTTATTTCCTAGAAAATTTTTTTTTCCAGAATCAAAGTACAGGAACATGAAATTGAAGTAATTTTCAACTAATTTATGAGAAAAAGCATCAAATTATTGTTCATTCCATAAATATTACATCTCAAATATGGGTCTATTAAAAATTCAAATTTCTCGTATTTCACTTATCATTTAAGTGTTTTTACAAGTCCCGGCCAAGTAAAAAATTAAAAGCAAGTGTTTTTCGGATTGTTATTCATATATTCTTACAAGTGATTCCGTTTTTCATGTTTACATAAATTAATAGATGAAGGAAAAAAGAGAGAGTTGCACATTTCAGCTGTCATTGCAAGTGGGAAGGCGCCATTTTGGTTGTCGTTAAGAATCGAGGGAAGAATCGATATACATGTATCGATATACATATATCTCGATATTTGATTCAAATTTTCGAAAGATTCACGAAACTTCTTCTCCCAGGTTTTTTTTTCTTAGTTATAATACATGTTTTTTTAGAGAGACCCTGGGAAAAGGGGTTCCTAATGTGACAAATCATTCTTTTGTTAATCTAGAAGCAAGATTCACATAAGTCACGAAAGAGTGATTGGTCGTATCTGGAGCCCCTTTTCCGAGGTTCTTTTTCTTAGTTATAATAAATGTTTCTTTAGAGAGAACCTGGGAAGAGGGGTTCTAAATGCGACCAATCACTCTTTTGTTAATCTAGAAGTAAGATTCACAAACGTCACGAAAGAGTGATTGGTCGTATCTCGAACCCCTTTCCCCAGGTTCTTTTCCGAATTATAATACATGTTTTTTTGAAGAGAGAACCTGGGAAAAGGGGTTCGAGATACGACCAATGACTCTTTCGTGACTTTTGTGAATATTGCTTCTACATTCACAGAAGGGTGATTGGACACATTTAGAACCCCTTTTCCCAGATTCTCTCCAACAAAACATGTATTATAACTGAAAAAAAGAATCTGGGGAAAGGAGTTTTGTGAATCTTATGAAAATTCAAATCAAATATCGAGATGTATGTATATCAATACATATCTATGGATTCTTCCCTGGATTCTTAACGACAACGAAATTGGCGCTTTTCCACTCGCAATGACTGCTGATATGTGCAACTCTCTTTTTTTTCTTCATATATTGATTTATGTAAACGTAAAAAGAGAGAGAATGTGCAAGAATATATAAATGACAATCCGAAAGACACTTGCTTTTAATTTTTCACTTTGCCGGGAGTTGTAAAAACACTTCAATGGTAAGTGAAATACAAGAAATTTGAATTTGTAATAGACCCATATTAGACGTTATATTTATGGAATGAAAAATAATTTTGATGCTTTTTTCTCATGAATTAGTTGAAAATTACTTCAATTTCATGTTCTTGTACTTTGGTTTCGGAAAAAAATTTTTTCTGGGAAATAAAGGGGAGTGCCACCTATTCTATTATTTAACCAAAAACACTTTAAACCTTTTTTCTCTTTCTAATGAGGATTTAACCTGAATTATATTTGCGAAATTATCATTTTTTCATGAACAACTATTTCAACATATTCGATTATTTATAACTTCTAGGCATTCAGGAAAAATTCTCACTAAAAAGAGGAAATGCTCCACAACTGTCATAGGAAATTTCATTCGATTATTGCAAACGAGTCGTAGGTAATTAGATTTCCTATTAAAGTTTCAAAAATCATTATTATGAGTATAATGAAAACAGTGCGGGTTTTTGAAGAACGGTTTATAGTGTTTTTTTTGTAATGCTATCATTTACAGATTTTTCCAATTGTTTTCACTTTCTAAAAAATCACAAAAATTTAATGGGCACAGTTGACGTGGCCTGAGTCTTCTGTTACTAGAAAGGCTTTTTTCAATATTACAAATTGTAATTTCAAATCAAGAAAAAGTGATATAAAACTTTTTTAATTATATCAACAGGCAATGAATGGAAAATATTCTTCCAGAGCACTCGTATTATTTTTCTAAACTCAAACTTTGAAAATTGTTATCGCAATCTTAATTATTTCTATAATTCTTCCAAATAAACGTTTCTTTAATTATTAGGATAATTACTACCCACACGCCTTAAAGAAACTATAAACCATGTACACACTTCAAAAACTTACCTAAGACATGACAGTTCCATCTGGTCCTCGGACTTCAGACGTCTAAATTACATTATCTGGCCGAAAATGCTCTTCGCAAACTGGGTTTTCATGTTTTAAAATAACATCGTCCCTTAAAATTGCCTTTTACTACGAAGCAATTAATTTGGACCCATCAACACTGCCCTGCAGGGCCGTGCCGAGCACTTCCCTTTGCGTTACAATTCTGTTACAATCGAATTAGAGAAGAAAAATGAAGAGAAGGTGAAAAAATGGGGGGGGGGGGGGGGGGTCGCCCCAAAAAAACAACGTTT